>MJUU01044602.1:34316-49554 GCA_002080025.1 Modiolus philippinarum | reverse complement strand
TACCGTATTTTTTGGACTAAAGGTCGATGGGGACGATAGGTCGAATTGCTCTTTTTGGGGCAAAAATTTGTTTCTGTTCTTAGATAGGTCGATTGGCACATAGGTCGAAGGACGATCGGCGGTAACCAAGCGTAAGTATTGGTAAGTATAAGCATTTTTTCCATTGTTTATGATAATTATCTTTCTGTTCTTATTGTAATAAAAATATAAATTTCTTGATGTTTGTTGTTTTATTATTCTATGGCTTCGTACCTGTTTAATTTTGTGATCATTGTCTGATTAAATTTACTGTGACAAGGGGCTATGAAAGTAAAATTTTATTTCGTTTGCTATGTCCCACGCCGCCATTTGGATCATTACTTACTACGCATGTGTCGTATTACAGGTAAAAGTGAAGGCGGTAAATATGAAGCAAGATTGATATTCACCTAATAAATATAATAACCCAAATGAATTATGAAATACAATCATATTTGCAAACAGTTTTCATGCCCAAACTGTTTATAACCCCTGAAACAATTTTTCAGTCTTGTACAAAAGATTGATAATCCCGGATTTGTATCAGGTGTTACCGGTTACGATTCCATTATTAACGTATTAACCCAAACTTCCCATTCAAAATGTAGGTCAATAAAAAAGACAAAATACGCGAAAAATATCTTTATTAACACTGTTTTAATAATATAAAAACAAAATAAAACACCAGGTTAGTATCTTCATCCTACGAATGGCACCTACAACAAAAAAGAAAATTGTCAATCATATTTATCACTCACATTGACGTTTCTGAAGCATTAACATTTTACACAGACGTCAGATTTTTTTTATTAAGCCTTAGATAGGTCGACTTCGTTGGATAGGTCGAGGACAGGACTTTTCAGAAAAAAAATATCGACCTATAGTACGAAAAATACGGTAGTACATGACTGTTTTAGCGACAAGCAGGGACGGGCGAGACATCTATTAGGGTCCACTCTTGTTTAATTTGTAGTCTGATTTTGATGGAGTTTTTTGCAATGGATTCCTTATGAAAAATAAACTAGTGCTGCACCACAAGATTTTTGCTTATTTGTTTCCTTTCCAAGCTATGAGGGCCCAACAGGAGCAAAATTGCAAACATACGGATTACCTAAAAAATTTTATTTTTCATCGGATTTCAATGGGATTTTTTTCTTTAGATTCCTCTCATTGTAAGCTTTCAGTAGCATATCAAAAGATTTGGTGTAGCTCTTTCCATTTCAGAGCTATAAGGGGTCAAAGGGACCAGAATTGCAATTTTTAGAAATATGTGAAATCTTATTTTAGATCAGATTTTAATGGGACTTTTTTCTTTGGATTCCTCTCAATGCAAGCTTTCAGTAGTATGTCAACAGATTTGATGTATCTATTACCGCTTCCGGGCTTTAAGGGGTCAAAGGGGCCAAAATTGCAATTATTACAAATATGNAGCTATAAGTAGTATTCAATGGATTTGGTGTAGCTCATATCATTTCCGAGCTATAAGGGGTCAGAGGGGCCAAAATTGCAATTATAAGAAATATGTGAAATCCTTATTTTTCATCAGACTTTGATGGGATTTTTTCTTTGGATTATTCTACTTTATTACTATTTTGGGTCCAGCTTATTAGTGTATCAAGCTTTTCAAGTGTCCATCTAATTACTGTGTCAAGCTGTTTACTGTGTCCAAATTTGCTCTAAATTACACTTTTTCAAATTTCAGTGGTTGATATGCTGCAGTCGTATCATGCTGCGCTCTGCGTAGCCCTTAATTAATGAGATTGGCATACTAATTCGAAACTCTGAATAGTTACCATTAATTATTGATTCATACAATCTTGATTTTCCTACTGACTGCTTTGCTTAGGATCTAGATTGTTATGACATCTTGCATCATACTTCATAGTTGTCATTCTTAATATCATCTGTTGGTGTGATTGTTACTAGTAGATCAAAATTCAACCATACAGGTCTTCAAAATGTCTTGCCTACAGTGCATGATTTACATGAAGTTGATCACCTTAGTTTTTTACTTCAAATTTTGATTTAGGCTTCCAGTTAAGTTCTACTCTGAAATTGTCTAACCCTGAACTGTTTCAAAACAGATAATATTGTTCTGTCAAAATATAACCAAGTTCTATGATACCCAAGAGATCTTGAACTACTCCTTAAAAAAATATATATTGAGATTTACATGTAATAAATAAATAATCAGTAAACTCATATATATGGATTTTAATAACTGGCTCCTGAATTTTTTTATTGGCTCCCAAATTTTGTAAGTTAGGAGCCAACTGGCTCCTTGAAAGAAAACACTACTTTGAGCCCTGGTAAAATTGAGTCGGAGATGGAATTAATCCAGTTATTTTCATTTAACTCGAATATCTGGTTGATTTCAGCTGATTTTTACAGAGAAATAAAAATACAAAGATTAAATCGTATAAGTAGAGGCATTTAGGAGAGCAGTAGAAGGTCATGGCTTAATTAGTGTTGGCGTCTGCGTCTGGTTAGGAAGAATTGTTTAGGTCCATTCCTGCTTACTAACGTGCCCCACATCAACCATATTGGTATGCCTGATGCATTTTGGGATGACGACTGGAATGCATGCTTCTGATGCTGTCTCTGACCTACATTTTACGCATTCTATGAGCGACTTGGTTAGGTAGAATGGCTAAAGTCCATTCCCGCTTACTGACATGGCCCACATCTACATTAATGTAATGTACATAATGTATGATGCATTTTGGGATGACATCAATAATGCATGCTTTGGATGCTGTCTCTGACCTACATTTTATTTTTACCCATGAGGGACTTGGTTAGGAAGAATGGTTAAAGTCCATTCCTGCTTACTGACGTGGCCCACATCAACCGTATTGGTATTTGTAATGCATTTTTGGATGACAACAACAATAATGCATGCTTCGGATGCTGTCTCTGACCTACATTTTACGCATGAGCGACTTGGTTAGGTAGAATGGTTAAAAGTCCATTCCTGCTTACTGACATGCCCCACATCAACCATATTGGTATGTATGATGCATTTTAGGATGACAACAACAATGCATGCTTCGGATGCTGTCTCTGACCTACAGTTTACGCATGAGTGACTTGGTTAGGTAGAATGGTTAATGTCTATTCCTGCTTACTGACATGGCCCACATCAACCATATCTGTATGTGTGATGCATTTTGGGATGCCAACAACAATGCATGCTTCGGATGCTGTCTCTGACCTACATTTTACGCTTGACTGAATCTTATAAAGAATGATTATAGTCCATTCCTGTTTACTGACATGTGCAACATGTGACAATGCTGCTCAATATATTTAATGAGGTGAGCTTAGCAGGCTGCGGCTGCTTTCTATGTTGTGCAAAACAATATGAGTGGGGGTATGCCTAGCACAACAACGTGTGCAACCTCATGTTTGAGCATGAAATAACATACTGGCTGCAAACTTGGTATTCAAATTGTTTACCATAAAACACAGGCCAAGTATAACTTTGGGTTCAGCAGTACACATAGTTCTGGAGTTATGCCCCTTTTAACTTAGAAATTATGTGAAACTTGGCAGGGTATGATGTAATGCACCATTACTATTTTTATTGATATTTTGATTTTACAGAATTGGACTTGATGTAATACACACAGCAGGAATCATTGGAAATGATAGACCTCAGTAAAATCAAGGAAGACTTTTCTCTTCTTGTGAAGGATGCTCAACCATGGACCCTTACTCAGTTTGTTATGTGGTTGGACCTTAAGTTATCCGAGTTTAAGATCAAAGGTTACATGGTCCTAGGTAGGTTACATTTGTATGAACAGATGGCTGCTAGATTTTATTAACACCTGCACTTAATTTACATGCTTAAAACAATAAGAGAAGAATATCAAAGGACCAAAGGAATTACAAAATCAAAGGCTAGACTAGCGGCAAAAACATTGAAACAATAAAACAAAAAAAATTAGAATTCCTTAAAAACATGTGAATAAAAATACAACATTTGAAACTTAGCCTCTTACAGAGCAATGCAGAGTGAGGTCCCATAAAAACTGAGAGTGACTTCAGGTGTTTTGGAAGGGTAAGAATGTTCTGCTTCGTATACAGCACATGATTTACAAAAATTTATAAGTCCCAATCTTATTGCTTTTACC
Organism: Modiolus philippinarum; assembly: GCA_002080025.1. Taxonomy (NCBI): domain Eukaryota; kingdom Metazoa; phylum Mollusca; class Bivalvia; order Mytilida; family Modiolidae; genus Modiolus; species Modiolus philippinarum. Next base: position 45,400 of record MJUU01044602.1, on the reverse strand, counting down.
TTCTGACTGTGTAAAAAAGTGAGATAAAACATTTTAAAGTAGTCAAGGGTCCCAGCATTTTCTGTGAATGATTTTAAGTTTTTTAATTAGTTCAAATAAAAATTCCAAAGCCTGAATTATTTATTTCCCTTTTCTTCTTCTTTAAATATCATTTGTACAAGTCAAGTTGGCAAAAAAACCACCAGAAATTAACCATGTTTGGTCTACAAAGTTATAATATTTAATTGTCTTACAAAAGTCATTTATTGAAAGTACAAATTTTTATAGCCTCAAAGCCAGAGGTCCAAGCATTGGCACCTTGCGTTTTTTTCACTTGTACAAGTAAAATCAAATTTGAAAATAATATAATTGCTTACTTATACAAGTATTTGGTAAGGTAAAGGGTTTCACTTGGACTCCTGACTGGTGGTCATGGGCATTTGAATGTGAAATTTAGGCATAAATTTATGTGAATTTAACTTAAAATATCACTTGAAAATCATGAAACATTAAAATGATAAATATCATGTTCATGTCAATTTTAGAAAATCTGTAAGTGGTACCAAAAATGGATGGCATACTCGAGCAGAACTAGCCCCTGGCTAATGAAAATGCCTCAGTAAGATTATTTCAGATATCAGAGACTATTGTTTAACAATTACTTGTGGACTTAAAGTGTTTTTTTTTTGCAGATCATAATGTTAAAACTAGGCCAAAATGGTTGGTAGAAGAGGATAAAACAAGTGATGTTGCCCCGACCCCTGCACCCTGTAGACATTGCCATAAATCGTCAGATGAAAGACAGTTTTACTCTGATATACATGCATCTCCCTCTAGTCTTCAGCACAGAACTGTCACAAAAGACATTGCTGATGTGTCCCGACAGCAGGATAATGATGACACTAATATACGGGGTGAAGTTGGGATTATTGATTTATCTCATGGAATTATGCCGAAGAAAAGTAACAGTGCTTCAGGTCGGGGCGATAATATTCAAATTCATAGTTATAGACAAATTTCCTCACATGACTATCATAGGAGTGATTCAGACATGGGTTCTAGTCAAGATAAGCGCAGTAGACCTGATGTTATTGAAATTGATGCCCCATCACCACCAGAAAAAGTGTTTGTTTCTCACCCTAAATCAACTCAAAAGACAAGTACTCCCCACTCAGCTGCACATGTAATGCAGAAACCTAAAAATAGACCTTCACTTTCTATAGGCACCGCAATATACACATCCACTTCATCTTCAACTACGCCAACTTTCTCATCAAGTTATGTGTCACCGTCATCTAGAAGTGTTCAGTCAAGTTTTTCAAACAGGAAGTATGCATTAGGAGCACCTCCCAGTAGTGCAGCTTCATTCTCACCATCTACAAATGTATCAGACTATCAAAATCTGGAGAATTTAATAGCACAGACAGTGCAGTATAACGAATCTTTGTGCTCTCAAGGACAGCAGAATGTAACCGGAAGTTCGTATCAGCCTTCACAAAGACAATCACAAAATAGTTCTAGTCTTGACTATGGACAAACCAGTTTTATACAAGCACCAACTTCTCAAACTGGTTTTGTTGAACCTCAGCAATCTAGTTTTAGTGATAGTTTTTCAGAACAACAGTCCCAATTGAATGTCTCTGGTAATGACCAGAATTTGTTTGCTTCTAGAAGTGAAGCAGTGCCTGTGGCTTTACATGCTGTAGACGTTATGAATAGAGAAAATTCTATTGGTTCCACACCGTCAACATCAGATATCACTGAGATAAAAATAGAATCAGACGATATTGAACATGTTGAAGATACCAGTATAAATGATTCATTCATATCAGGTATACAGCTTTACTTTTAGGCTGTGACTAATTAACGAAACAACCCCCAAAACATACATTATACATGTGTATCTTCAAAACATAAAGAGTAAAAAAGGTACAGAGTAAATGTTAATTTCCCCCCCAAAAATCAGTAGGATATAGAGTAGATGTACAGGAGACAAACCCTAATTCATACAAGTTGAAAAAGTTCACAGAGTAAATGTATATCTCCATAACAAATAGAGTAAATAATAGTGGTGTAACAATACACCGGTATATTGATATATCGCGATATTTTTCAACAAACAGGGGTTAAAAAATTTTTCAAAACCTTACTGGTCCAGGACTTGTAGCTCAAAAAAATTCACTGGTCCTGACCAAATTTTCAGTGGTCCATACAGACTTGCCCAAATTTTGAAGCAAATGAAGTAGAAACCAGTTTTTTTTTATTCCCCGCCACATGAAGTGGCGAGGTATTATGTGATACCCTCAGTCGTGTGTCCGTCCATCCATCTGTCCGTCTGTCCGTCCCTCGAAGGTTTCCGACTGATAACTTGTGAACGAAATGACACAAGGTCTTCAAACTTGGTATGCAAGTTGTTTACCAAAAAACTTGGGTCAAGTTCGATTTTGGCCTCCGAGGTCCAAGGGGTTCTGGAGTTATGCCCCTTTAAACTTTGAAATTTTGCGCATTTTAGGGTTTCCAACTGATAACTTTTGAACGAAATAACACAAGGTCTTCAAACTTGGTATGTAACTTGTTAACCACAAAACTGGGGTCAAGTTTGATTTTGGGTTCCGAGGTCCAAGGGGTTCTGGAGTTATGCCCCTTTAAACTTCAAAATTTTGTGAATTTTAGGGTTTCTGACTGATAACTTGTGAACGAAATAACACAAGGTCTTCAAACTTGGTATGTAAATTGTTTATCACAAAACTCAGGTCAAGTTCGATTTTGGGATCCGAGGTCCAAGGGGTTCTGGAGTTATGCCCCTTGAAACTTTGAAATTTTGCAAATTTTAGGGTTTTGTACTCGTAACTTGTGAATAAATAACATACTGTCTTCAAACATAATATGTAAATTGTTTACCACAAAACATAGGCCAAGTATAATTTTGGGTTCAGCGGTACACATCGTTGTGGAGTTATACCCCTTTTAACTTAGAAATTTTGTGAAACGTGGCGGGGTATCATGTAATCCACCATTACTATTTTTCACTTTTCCCATATGATTACATGTTAATGGTATCAAGGATTTAAAGAACCTGATGCTGCAAAGTGAATGATTTTGGCCTATACCAAATTTGACTGATATCATACATAGAATTAAGGAACTTCTACCAGTCTCATTTTCCTTATTGACAGCCCACAACATTAGGGTACCAAAATAGATAAGTTCCGAAAACAGGAAAATTCCTAATCTCTCTACCTGGCCTTAATACAAGTTTGTCAAATATCATGGAGATTTTTTTTTTACAATTCATCTGAAGCCAGTTTTTGCACTGGGCACAAAACAAATCAAGAAATTCATATAAATGACAATAAAAAAAACTTTAATCTTCAATACAGTTGATAGTAGGGAGCAGTCAATATGTTTTCAAGTTAAAAATTTGACTTAGATCCATGAAAAATTAAAAACCTGAAACGTGAAATAATTTTTCACTGGTCCGTCGGACTTTTTGAATAATATTTTCCACTGGTCTGTAGTTGAAATTCCCAGGTCCCGGACCTCGGACCAGTGGATTTGTTAACCCCTGACAAACTAGGTATACAGGTATGTAATCCAGCGTATCGATACGTATCATTTTCTGATTTTTGCTTGAATTTCAGAATCATTACCACCTAAATTCTTGAAATTTTCTGATTTTGGTATGGAAAAGTCAGATAAAGAACAAACAAATGTATTTACTAGTAGCTACATGAAAATGAACACTCTTGTCTCACTTAAGAATATTTTACTATTCTATCACATAAAATAGTTAAAAGAAGAAGATTTAAAAATGTAATCAAATTCAGAAATCAGAAGACGATACGTATCGATGCGTATCATGATACACTTGCCCTGTATCGATATATCATGATACAATATTTTATTGACAATACTCATCCCTAGTAAATAAGATAAATGTACAAGAGATAAACTCAAACACATACTACAGAGTAAACAGATACAGAAAAATCAATGTACATTTTAACGCTGTACAGTCATAACAGTAGAGTTGGCTTATAACAAATTGAATAAAAATCCACAGTTCCAACACTATTAAAACCAAGGTATTTTTGCAGACTTATTACCAAGTTTTTGTAACGAAATCATGCTCATAATGAAGAAATTTTAAACACATACAGCATTTTAACATGTTTAATTACTCAAAATTTACCTTATCATGCTTATATAACAAAGAAAAATCGCTTAACAACATAAACAAACAAATCGTTTGACCTGTCTTCTGTTATGCACAACAATCATATATTTCAATTGTAAAGTGCACCTGACACTTCTGAACTTGGCCTTGAAAAACATTTAACAGAAATTATTTTTCACACTGGTATTTACACAAAATATTTATAATTCTATTTTTTTTTGTAGTTGGTTATTTCTTCATGGTTTCTCTAATTTCTATCAGGTTTCTTTAATTTCTATCAGGTTTCCACATTTCCTGAACGGTATGGAAACATTTGTTCTCTTCTCTAGAGAGGAGAACAAGTTTCATGATATTTCCCGCCAAATTTATTTGCAATGCAATCCTCGGTGTTTTTCGTCAGTCAGTAGAGAAACAGTTTCCACAACTTTAACACGTTAATTATGAAATTTCTTGCATCTCGTTAAATAAATTTTCAAATGTTAAACATGTTAAAAAGCTTGGCAAGCCTCGCTTTCAAACATTTGAAAAATTTATTTAACTCGATGTGAGAAATTTCATAATCAACTAGTTCTTGTTGTGGAAACTATATTTTTCTTATTAGCATAAAGGAACGATGCTTATAGCAAAATAAGGTTGACAGTCCTGTGGAATTTGTTATAAGAAAACTCTACCTGGTTATTGACCAACTAAAAATGATCATTTTATTGATGCAACAATTATTATGGTTATAAAGATAACAAAGTTCTTGGTGCCAGAATTAAAAAAATAGTCAAGTGTTGACTTCCAAACCTTTCATTCCTATTCATATACTTACCAGTACTTCCATTCAATCCAGATTAAATAATATCTGTCACTTATGTTAGAAGTGATATCTGTACTGTTTTGCATGATTTGCTGCACCCAACTCAAGAAAAATATTAAAAAAAAAAATTGAAACTTACAAATGATGTACAGGTATCTTTTTATGCATGAACCTATATGAAACATTTGATGGTTACCTCCCCATACCAAGTTAGTTACATATAGTCAAAGTGTAGATAATTTTAATAATCATATCAAATAAAATAATCTCCATATTGACCATTTATCACTAACTTGTTACAGGGAGATAACTGACAATTATGTTTCTCATTAATCTGTTGTATTTTGAGATCCTATATATATAATTTTTGGAAATTAATACAAATTACCAATAATAGTAAATAGTATTTGGAATTTTAATGATTTGTAATAATTTGTTAATGGATATTTATTTACATTCAAATTTATTTATAGATACTAGTACATCACAAATGGACACAGGACCTGTCAACACATCACAGTCAATCGATAGTCAATCACAATCGTACGCTGTCAACCCTGGAGGTCTACCTAAACCTGGTCTTGTGGACCCAGAAACAGCCAGGGCATATCATGTAAGTCTATTGGTACCTATAACTGTACTTGTGGACCCGGAAACAGCCGGGACATTTCATGTAAGTCTACCTAAACCTGGTCTTGTGGACCCAGAAACACCCAGGGCATTTCATGTACATGTAAGTGTACATATTAACTGGTCCGTGGACCAAGAAACACCCAGGGCATTTCATGTAAGTGTACATATAAACTGGTCCATGGACCCAGAAACACCCAGGGCATTTCATGTAAGTCTACCTAAACCTGGTCTTGTGGACCCAGAAACACCCAGAGCAATGTATTTCATGTTAGTGTACATATTAATCTGGTCCATGGACCCAGAAACAGCCAGGGTATTTCATGTAAGTGTACATATAAACCTGGTCCGTGGACCCAGAAACACCCAGGGCATTTCATGTAAGTCTGCCTAAACCTGGTCTTGTGGACCCAGAAACACCCAGGGACAGGGTATTTTAAGACCCCAAAACTCCTAAATTCAACTCTGTTTTACTGCTATTTGATAATGGCAATCTGATGATTTGCTTTGGGGCAATAAATGTATGGGAGGGTTGGAAGGCACTCTTTTCAGACCCCACCACCCATACAAATTTTTTATAAGAGTGAAAGGAACCCCACAACCCATCAAAATTATATAAAGTTACTTTCAAACCCTCCATACGTTTTTTGCTTGAATAGCCCTTGTAAATCTGATCATTTATATATTGTAAGTCAGGTATTGCCAGTCATATTTGAAAATTACACTTGTAATTTTCTCTGTGTACATGTGAATTTTCAGGTTTTTATCGGGTAGGTAGAATAATCTAGGTGTTGAATTATTCAACTTTTAGGTTTATCAGGTTGAGAATTTGGTCAGTGGCTAAGCTACATTTGAGTATTAAATACAAACTTGAAAAATACCTGATAATACCTATAACATGCATAACAGAATAGTCAATAGTCAATATTTTCCAACAATAATGTGGACTGTTAATATTTTCAATTAAAATATAATAGATTTTTTTTCTCTTTAAAAGTATGCAGGAAATTCAGAATTAGCAATTTTAGAAGTGTATGACATTTTTATACGACCGCAAAAAATTTTGAGGTCGTATATTGGTATGATACTGGCGGCGTCAGCGTCGGCGTCTGTGGACACTTCGTTTCCATGCGATAACTTATGTTCTAGTTGAGCAATCCTTATGAAATTTTAACACAATGTTCCTTGGCACAAAAGGAAGGCTGGGATTGGTTTTGGGTATACTGGCCCTGCCCGTTTTTAAGAAAAGGGCCAAAAAGGGCCAGATTGGGTGTTTTCGTATATTGGACTGTAGAATATTTATTATTTATTGGATTTTGATGGGGTTTCTTTCATTGTACTCCTGAGAAAATTTCCAATCTGTAGTATGTCAACGGATTTATGTCGCATGTGCCGTTCATGAAATAAATGGGCACCAAAGGGGGCGAATCTCAAAAATTTTATTTTTCTTATTTTTAGTCCGATTTTAATGCAGTTTTTTTGCAATGGATTTCTTATGTAAAAGTAACTAGCACAGCACCATCAAATTTTTGATAACTTTTTTCCTTTCCGAGTCATTAGGTTCCAAAGGGAGCCAAAATTGCAAATGTACAGATTACTTAAAATTTTTATTTTTTATCGGATTTCGATGGGATTTTTTTCTTTGAATTCCTTTTATTGTAAGCTTTCAGTAGTATGCTAACAGATTTGGCATATCTCTTACCGTTTCCGAGCTATAAGGGGTCAAAGGGGCCAAAATTGCTAATTTTCAAAATATGTAAAATATTTATTTTCCATCGGGTTTCGATGGGATTTTTTTCTTTGGATTCCTCTTGTTGTTAGCTTTCAGTAGTATGCCAATAGATTTTGCGTATCTCTTAACGCTTATGAGCTAGGTACCAAAATTGCTATTTTTCAAAATATCTTAAATCTTTATTTTATAGGATTTTAATGGGATTTTTTTACTTCAGATTCCTCTTTGATGTAAGCTTTCAGTAGTTTGTCAGCAGTTTTTGTGTAACTCTTTCACTTTTTCATACCTTTATGGGATTAAAAGGGCTAATTTTTATGTTCCCCAGGCTTACTTTGTGTCCAGCTAATTACTGTGTCTAGCTCCCTATTATGTTCATCTAATTACGATATTAAGCTCTTTACTGTGTCTACATTCACTTTAAAATACACTTGTTCAAATTTTAGTTGTCGACATGCTGCAGTCGTATCATGCTGCGCTCGGCGTAGCCCTTTATTCATATTCATGCAAGGTCCCAAAGGAAGTAAAAAATATTCAGACAAGATATACAAAATATATCTGCTAGCTAAATAGTTATAATGGTTTGTAAGTCATAGCAAACTTTCCAGACACAGGTGTGCCGTTTGGATTGTCAAGCACCTGCAGTACATAATTCTAATGCAACTTTTATATAACAGAGGTTTTGATTTGTCAAAACTTACCATCAATTCCACCATCTTCACACCTGTCACAAAGTAGGTTCCCTGTTTAGTCTGGTTCCTAATATGGTTATAAAAACACACGTCATAAATAGAACATGAAATCGATTAATTGCAATATAATCGCAATAACAGTGTATTATTTGAATACCAGAGTGGGTCAATCTTGATTTGACGTTCAAAATATTCATTTTCAGGCTCTTCGCCTGTAAACTGCATTATGACCGTCAAATCTACGATTAATGACCCCGGGTATTCATGTAATGTACTGTTATTGCTTAAATAACATTTTTGTCTTGACCTGTGTTGATTTAATCAGTATCAGAAACTTTGGTAAATCATGTTTTCAAATTGCTATGCTAATATAAATTTGCCTGCATAGACATGTTAATAGCTGGCATATGTTTTTTTTTTTTTTTTTAGATTAGATGTTAAGCTATAAAGCTGTTAAGACATTTAATTTTCACTAATTTTTTTTTAAAACGGAAAAAAATAGAGTTACCTCCCCTATACAAGAAATAATAATCAGGTCTTTACTTGATTATTTTTATACCCCCCGCAAACAAAGTTGGGGGGGGGGGGTTATATAGGAATCACCATGTCTGTCCGTCTGTATGTCCCCTTTCGTGTCCGGAGCAGAACTTTTGTACCGTAGCACCTAGGATTATCAAACTTTGTGTGTATGCATCATGGGAAGACAATGTGTCGCGTACCAAATTTAGGTCACTGTGACCTTGACTTTGACCTTTGACCTTTATAATAGTAAAACCATGTGCATTTCGTGTCCGGAGCAGAACTTTTGTACCGTAGCACCTACAGTACAGAAAGAGTGGTACCATGACAAATCACCGTGATAGACATGTCCCACTCTGAGAGTGATACTGAATACCTTTTTATCTTCAAGAGATATCTCAATTATTTTTTCTGCATTTTAAGTGGTATAATACACCACTCTTAATACAAAAGAGAGTAGGAAATGATCTCAAATAGGAAAAAAGATATTTAGATCCACTCTCAGAGTGGGACACGTCTATCACAGTGATTTGTCACGGTACCACTCTTTCTGTACTGTAGGATTATCAAACTTAATGTGTGGATGCATCACGGGAAGAAGATGTGTCATGTACCAAATTTAGGTCACTGTGACCTTGACTTTGACCTTTGACCTTTATGATAGTAAAACTGTGTCCGGAGAAGAACTTTTGTACCGTAGCACCTAGGATTATCAAACTTGGTGTGTGGATGCATCATGGGGAGACGAAGTGTTGCGTACCAAGTTTAGGTCACTGTGACCTTGACTTTGACCTTTGACCTTTATGATAGTAAAACCATGTCCATTTCGTGTCCGGAGCAGAACTTTTGTACCGTAGCACCTAGGATTATCAAACTTGGTGTGTGGATGCATCATGGGAAGACAGTGTGTCATGTACCAAATTTAGGTCACTGTGACCTTGACTTTGACCTTTGACCTTAATGATAGTAAATCCTTGCTCATTTTGTGCCGAAAGCTTGGTTAAATCAGGTTTGTATCCACCGAATTATATATTATTTAATGTATTACCCTTTAAATGAAGTACTGTACAGCTCACATGGATGAACGCAAAGTGCTTGTTTTTGGGTGGATTTTCGCGACGTGGACTGATTAGCTAAGTCCGTGTAGCAGGGTGGACGATTGCGGACTTCCACCTGAAATTACGTGACCCAACATGGACAAATTTTTGAAAACGGAATCCTCGTGGAACCATCGCGGCCACACCGAGGAAATATTAGATGTACATATGTTTGATTTCATTGCAAACATAAAAATCGAGGAATATTTACATCCTTGGACTAACATGTTTGATTTCGTTGCAAACATACAAACCCAGGAATATTTACACCATGGGACTAACATATATTCCATTATTTGTCCCAGTCGTATCGTAGTTCATTATAAACGGAAACCAATTGCATGTAAAAAAATAAATAAAACATTCAACATTCCTAGATATGTATGTATTTGTTATCAAAAGCATGCTTCAATAATTGTTGAAAGAGCGCCTCTACCTAATTTGTATTCATATTACCTGAGATATTGATTTTTTTCATTGGCCGGTTTTTGTTCTATTTTTAGAAAATTACCTAGTGCCTATCTACTATATATAAAATCTAATGGCTTCCGAAAGCACTCCTGCTATAACCAGGCTTTATTTTAAATTTTAAGCTATTTAATATGAAAAAGATTTCATAGACAACAATTTTTGACAGAATATTTTGATAAAAGTAATAAATCTGAGACCTGACAAGTGACAATTACGCAACTAGACGACGCCGAGGGATTCTTGTTGTTGACAGTGAATATTTTATTTTAATTTCCATCTACGCAAATTTCCGCTTGAAAATATTTGAAAGAACAGTGGTTTGACAGAATATTCATGCTTATTTTCACGGCAACGCCAACGAGACAAACAAAAAATTTAGGCTTGCAAATATCGTAATTCTAAAATAACTTGACGATCTGCATGGGAACATTTGTTGTCAAAGAAAATTATATTTATATAACTTCAACCTGTCAAACTTTCTGATTATGATAATTTTTGGGAAAATGGTCATTTGTTGACACTAAGCTCAATATTTTCAATTATATTTTTCACGACAACACAATGATTTCTAGATGCTGACCCGCGATGATTCCACGTTCAACACGATGTCACGAGGGGTCCACACAGGTAAATATTTTGTCCACGTTCTCAATTAGGTTGTCCACGTTCAAGATCGCGGTGGAATTCCACGTTTGGCAAAATTTGTCCGTGATGACAACAAGGATTTTGCGTTTTCCATGTGAGCTGTACAGTACATGTACCAGATATGAATTGACTCGAATAATTTCAGTCCTGACAGGCTTTATTTGTTAGATTTACTTTCCAATCACCATGTGGCTAAAGGTCAAATTTCAAAATGACATGCCTTGGTACTCAAATTCAGTTGCGGGGGATATTAGTCTGGCTTTGCCGACAGCTCTGGTTAACCGGGTTTTCCATCAGAAAAATCCGGTTATTAAAATGGTAAAAATGGCGGGCGGGCGGGCGG
>MJUU01044601.1:0-26252 GCA_002080025.1 Modiolus philippinarum | reverse complement strand
AGTCTGTGATTTACACGAGATGACTTTCTAAATGTAAAGCCAAAATCAGCTACGGGCAGAGCTCTGCGTGAGGGGGATATTCTCATTAAAACATATAAACTTCATCTCAAAAATGATAAACAAGTTTTGTCTCCTTAAGTTAAACATATATACTAATGAAAAAGAGAAAAAAAAACTAAATCTGTATTATACTTCAACACGCTCAAGGTAAAACAAAATTGGGACATAAAACTTGGATTTCATATGGTTTCGGTATATTCTAAAATTCTTCATGGAAATGAATCATCATATTTCAGGGTATTTTTTAAAAAGCACAAGATCAGTATATTTTATATGTAAAAATAATTAACAGGAAGTCACATGAACACATTAAAGACTATCGTCATAAAAGTATAAGGTATGATGACTTTTATTCAGAATTACATCCTCAGACTTAAAAACAATATTGAAGCTAAAAGAATAAACGCACGTCTTATCAAACTAGTTTGTCTCAAGAGCATGGATCGCTCAACTGGACCTTTTGATAACCCGGGAGGAAAAGCGTTCTGATGTTAAATTAAGTGACCAATACATAGAGCTTGCACCTTGGCTGAGGAAAAAAAAAACATTATCAACACTTTTCTTTAAAGGGGTCACCCATATACTATTGCCACCAATTTTGGTTGCAATTAGTACTGTGGTTTCCGAAAAGACTTTTTTTACCTCATAGGGTCCTTTGAAAACTTTCACTAGAATCATTTTCCCCGCCTGCTGCTTACTTTAATGAGGTGTGAACATAAAAATCACAAAAATTGAAGGGATTCACCCAAACGACTTCAATAACAAAATTAAATTAAAATTGCTCAAGCAGTTTCAAAGAAGGGGTTATTTGAAAGCATTTCCTATGTTAAATTATTTTTCCTGTTATTATTAACAGATGTAACGGTAGACGTTCCAGGTTATGGAAATATAACAGTGGATATTGCTTTTGGAGGAGGTTTCTATGCATTGGTCGATGCATCACAATTCAACCTGAATATGAAATCCTCTGTAGAAAAGATAAGTGCTGCTGCAACAGCTACTACAGGTATATAATTAGTTACCTTCATACTAAGATTCAAACGAAATGGTCAAACAATAATGGTGATAGGAAATCCTGTATCAACTGAGTTTTTAGAAATATTTATTTGAATAATACAAGAATAGACACCGAATCCTGTTTGGAAGCGGGTTGTATTCAGACAAAAATCTGTTGCCATTATGTTTTTAATTTGAAAGTCTGTTTAGATTTAGTAAAAAAAAAAGTTGAAAAAATTTTATAACTTATTGTATTATTCACATTATTGGCCAAGTAAGAGTAAAATTTTCCACAAATTAAATTTTCTTTGAATTTGCAATATAAAGAACAGTCTCTAACATCGACAGTTTTTCTACACTTTAGACAACCCTTCCACATAATTTGATAAAATCCATATTGGGACAAACTATTAAATGGTCTTTTAAATTTTCTGGTCTGCAGTACATTTTGTTCTAACAAAAAGCCAGGATTCTTCTCTAATATTATCTATAATTACCATTGTTCTTGGACATGAGATGATTAATGCACTCAATATTTGCTGGACAACATTTTTGATCGCTTTGTCAACACTATTTATCAATATGTCATATGTATTCTCATGGGTACAAATTGTGCACCTCTAATTGCAGATCTTTTTCTGTTTTGTTACGAACGAGACTTCATGAAAAAACTTCAAAACGGAAACATACAAGTAAGTGAGAACCGAACCGTCAATGACAAAAAAGTGATAAACTTATTTCTATTTTCAAGGATGAAAATAGGTATATTTACGATATCCTTGCAATTGACAAAACCCACATCATTTACCCACAAGAACTGCGATCAAATAGAGCTAACAATGATTCCAAATACTGCCCTTTTCTGGATCCTGCTATCATTGTCGACTCTGGTTAAATAAAACTAAAATATATGATAAAAAGGATGATTTTGATTTCACTTTTACTAATTTCCCTTTCCTTGATAGCGACATTCATCTAGCTCTATCCTACGGGATGTATATTTCTTAACTGGTACGATTCGCACGAGTTTGTTTTACTGTTTACGATTTTAATGAACGTAACCTTACTATCACAGCCAAATTTTATAACAGGGTTACAGATTTCATAAGCTGTTGAATACATTTAAGAAGTTTCAGAAAAGATATCTAAATATAGCGTTACTCGCAAACAGCTTATTACTAAGGGCATTTCTTATCCTCGATTTTACGGAAATGTTGTTAAAAACAGAAGCCAGAAGCTGGTTAAAAAATCCAGAAAAAGATAGGATATAACATACATTCTTTACCTATTAGGGGATATCGACAGCATACTCTGCTTGCATCCGTTAAATTAGTTTGAGATCTAGTGACATGAACACTGATACTGCCGATGTCTACTGAAATTTATGATGATTCTTGACCAAAGCCTTCGGAAAGTTTTGAGTTTGATTTTTCTTTCGTAGTGCGACAGTGTTCTACAAGGAGAACAGACTCCTGTAGTTAGCCGACAGATTAGCGGCGAGCACTCCTTGACCCATCTTTCAAAATTACGTATTGTCTTTTTCTTTCCTTTCAAGATTTTCTTAAAGTGTTAAAATCAATTTGTAAGTTTCTTTGACAATTCCTTATCCAATAATCACATTACAGGACTTTCTTTACAAAGACATTTTCATCAATTTGATCGAACATGTAAGAGAAAAAAGGGGAAACGGGGAATGTGTCAAAGAGACAACGACCCAAAGGGGGTTTATAACAACTCAAAGCAACCATAAAATCTTCTATGAACGGTGAGGAAACCAAACATCTATTTTCATATATCTTCTATTGTTATTCTTAATGTGCTTAATATTTGTTTGTTAATTAAAAATCAATAATTGTTATCTAATATTTAGCAATTTTTTTGACTGAAGATTGATACTTCAGTTGGATTCAACCCTTCATACTGACAACACCCAACTAAGGTATTGAAATAAGATTCCATTGGTAGTCGCTCTACCAGCCTTGAGTTAGTTCCGAACGGTGAGGAAACCAAACATCTATTTTCATATATCTTCTATTGGTATTCTTAAAGTGCTTAATATTTGTTTGTTAATTAAAAATCAATAATTGTTATCTAATATTTAGCAATTTTTTTGACTGAAGATTGATACTTCAGTTGGAGTCAACCCTTCATACTGACAACACCCAACTAAGGTATTGAAATAAGATTCCATTTGTAGTCGCTCTACCAGCCTTGAGTTAGTCCCGGCAGTGGATCACTGAATCCAGGAGTATATCAGGCACGATGACAAGTCTTCGGTCATCGCAGTTCCGGTAGTGGATCACTGAATCCACGAATATATCAGTCACGGTGACGAGTCTTCGGTCATCGTAGTTCTGGCAGTGGATCACTGAATCCAGGAGTATATCAGGCACGGTGGCAAGTCTTCGTTCATCGCCTGTCCTTTGGCATAGTCTGCAACACAACGTGTTCTGCATCTTAGTTCGGTGGAGAACCCTAAATGTTGTCAGGAATTATTATGGGATGAATAAATATGTAATGGTGTAACTCTAGAGTGTAAACAGACACAATGTTAACCTGAAATATACACTTGGCCATAAGTTAAGGACCATCTGATTTGAAAGTTAATTTCTAAGTCATATTTTTGAATTTATATTTTGTTCGTTCGCATGCTTGGTGTAATGAGCGAAATGCATTGAAATGCTGTCTTGGTTTTTGAAAGGAGGAGAATAACACTGCAAACATGCGTAATGAAAACATCGTTACTTCAAAGTTGAACTACCCTTGTTTCCAAGTGTTATCGCAAAGAGTCAAAACGATTTCCTTTTTCAGATAAAGGGCTATTTTAACGTTAAAATCTGACAAAACGTGTTATTATTGTTCAATTTTTTCTTACAGCTGTGTAATTTTGTTATTGGAAGTTTGCCAAATTTATGGAATGTTATGGCTTAATTATTGGGGTGCTTTTCATATAAAATCCATGAAAACTTTATATGAGGTGTTTTAAAGTTATCCTGAAAACAAATTCTACGCATTTTATCGTTATTAAAATTAATTGCTTCAAAATTTCATTAATTTTTACAATGTTGATTGGAAAATAATGATAAATGAAAATTGGCATTTTCGGTAAAAATGGGAAAAAATCGGATTTTCTTTATGAACAGGTTTTAAAATACCAATTGTTTTACAATAATCTATGCCTGTATGACCAAAACAACTTTCCATCCGATTTTTTGGCAACAGCAAATGAAAGAACTTAAGTCAATTGCATTAAAAGAAATTTTATGCAAAAAAATGCAATTTTGTAGACAAAAAACGTGTCACCTTGGCGTCTGTAGACTAGATAAATTCAAAAATTCGTATGAATAAGACTACTTTTAGGAAGTTCAATGCAACCAAAGACTACAGCCCAATAAAGTCTAAATCTTGAGAACACCATACCATTTCTTGATAAATTAGGTTGCAAAACTGTATAAAGACAGATTATCTCCCTTAAATGAAATTATGACGGTTCCCAATGTTCAAAAATACTGTTTTCTTCTTGTATGTGTGTTTATTTTGACAATATGAAAATTTCACTGTTTGATAGTGAAATTTTTCACAAGAAATTGCACATTTCACTGAAACTTATTTCCTGTTTATCAGCACCCATTTTGCATCCCATTTTTCAAATAGCCATTGAAATGCGTTTTTTGTGTGCCTAGTGTACCTTTACAGTTTTTTTTCTTGTAAATGGATTAATTTCACCACAAAGTGATTTTGAAACATTTTTTGAAATGTAAAATATTAAATTTTGTTTTCAAAGTTTAGCTCAAATTGAAATATGGGTGGTCCCTAACTTATGGCCAAGTGTATATAATTAATTTGTCTGTTCTCAACTCTATCTTCATTTAATATTTATGTTTATCGTCTTTCCCTCCGCCTATCTCAGCCTGCAGAGCCCTTCCCCAAAAGCCATATCCGGTTGACCCGAACTTATCAAGAGGTTGACCTGGAGTTATCAAGGCAATTCTCCCAATGTTTGACAAGCAATATCCTTTTTTCCGTTTCGCAAGAAATAAATCAAATTGGATAAAGAATCTATTATATTTTCCGTTTTTAATTTTATAAACAAATAACCGCCATCAATACACAAAAATAAAAACGAGACGTTCGAAAAAATATTTAAACTAGGTCGATGATAACATCAGCAGAGCCACCATTTTGTTCACATTGTGACGTCATAAAAGTGCCTAGGAACTGGAAGACAAAATGTAAATTTCGATTTGCTAACATGGTTCCAACAAAAAATTTCTAAATTTAATAACGTTAGCCGACAAAAAATATTGTGAAGTCATAAAAAGAAAACTGGAAAGCATTTCCCATTTTGTAAAAAAACGAATGAACCTCATTTCCCGCGCAACCTTGGGAGAATTTGACATAAAACCTAATAAAATATTGTATAGAAATAAGAAATAAAGGACGATAAACAAGTTATCTGAATTTTGAAAGCTAGAATATTGTAAAATATCATCCCGATCGCCAGAATATGAAGCTTGGGACTCGTTCGCTGCGCTCACTCGCCCCTGTGCTTCATATTCTGGCTCACGAGATGATATTTATACATATCTGTAGACAGCATTGTGCATAGATACTGTTTGCTTGGGTCTTGGTTATCTAGTTCCTAAGACCGTGGCATGGAGCCTTATTGTGGGTTCTATTTTAGTGTCATTAGTGTGTACTGATAATACTAAGAACAGACATATTCATGAGCGGTACACTGTGTATAATTTGAAAGTTTTCACATGTTTCAAATCTTCTTTCTTTTAGATATTTTGAGGAAAGAAGTAAAGATCACACACCCAGAGAATAGTGAGCTGGCCTATATTTATGGAACAATTTTCACTGATGGAAAAGATGAGTACAGTAATGAAGTAACGGTGAATTGCTGTGTTGCCAATTACAAAGTGGTAAATTTTGTTCTGACATTTTGTCAAATTCAAATTGACAACTAAACCACTTTCCACATGGGCTAAAAGTCCTTTGAATTAAAAATCTGTGTATAGAAAACATAAATCATACTGAGAAACATTCCTTGAAAATGTCTTTTAATTATAAATAACAAGCATGTATAACTTCAAGATGAAGAACAACAATAAAAGCGTTTTTTCCATTGCTTGGTTCTACCACGTATTTGTGCATTTAATCCATATTCTTTCATTGTTTATATAATATATTTGCATGAGAATTATATGTAGATGGAAAAATTGGTATCGCATCATTTCAAAATAAAAAAAAAAATCAAAACTTCAATAAGCATTAAAATTTTATAATATAAAAATACTGTTCCATACTAACCTTTAGAATACAGTCTGTTTTAGGACAGCAGAAGGAACATCGAGAGATCCTAGAAACGCGGTTGTAAAATTTCATATCTTAACGTGACGTGATCGTCACAGAATTCTTCGAAAATTTCAAATTGTTTTCTTATGCCAATACTTCTCTTTATTTGAAATGTATGCGATTCTACGTTATTTTATAAAGTACAAATCGATACTACTTGTTTATTGATTTTTTTTTTAGTTTTGTGGTTTTCAGTTCAGTTGTTGTAACAAAAAGCAAATATTCTTTTCTAATATCATTGTTCCTGGACGTGTGATGATCAACAAGTGATTCGAATTCCCATGCGCACAAATTGTGCACCTCTCATTGCAGATCTCTTTTTGTTCTTTTTATGAACGTAAACTTCAAATAAATACAAAACAGTAAAATAAAAATTACAATTAATGGATAAGAGGGGTGATTTTGATTTCACTATTACTTATTACTATTAGTAATTTTCCTTTTGTCGACGGTGACGTTCCACTAGCACCCTCCTACGGGGTGTATATATATATCTCCGCCGATATGATTCCCGTGCGTAAATTGTTCTACTCTTGACCACTTTAATGAACGCAACCTTTCTTTCACATCAAAACTTCAACAAGGGTGCCGATTTCAGGATTAAGTACATTAAAGAAGTTTTATTAATGATATAAAACATTTGATATCAAAATATGACGTGACTCGCAAACAACTTATTACTTAAGTCGTTCCTCTTTTTGTGTTAACGAAAATTTTGTATAAAATGCCAAGAAGTAATTTAAAAAAATCCAGAAAAACTTGACGTAACTGACATTATCTACGTTATAGAGGAAAAAGACAGGGCATTTAAATTGGTTTTGGTGTCAAATGACCTGAAGATTTTACACGTAGACTTTCCTCTCACTGTTTCACTGATATCAAATGAAATACATAATGATTCTTTACTTAACACTACGGAAAGTTTTGAGATTGACAGTTTTTACCAGCAACCTAGGTTCCTTGAAATCTTCAGATTAGATAGGAGCACTCCTTTGCCTATTCTTTTCTATGCAAAATAGTGGCCTTTGGTTTAGAAGTCTACCTGTATTGGATTTTATTCGTATAGGGGAATGGGACTTTTGCCAGTGCCGGTTCTAAGTCCCAATACTCCAAAACCCACAGCAAATTTGTAATCTTCTCTCCTGAGATCTTAATGGCTTGTGGGGTATTCCAACAACGACTCATATATACTTACCATCTAGGGATGTACAACATGTATTTTGAGCATTCACACATTAAATCCACGAAAGGTTAACTTGAGTAAAACCTATTCAAAATTAACTTTTAAAGCACAAGACGTTAGATCTTCGAGGATATAAGTTAAATCTAATCATTATACTAACCATTTCAAGAGTCAAGGTTTAAGGTATTGATTTCAGATTTAGAAGGTCAAAATTCAATATGATGTCAGGAATCTTATAAAATTAAACACTACTGATTGGCTACATCTACATTTTTTGTAGTGCACATCAAGTCAGATTTTTTGACAATAGTAACCTTTGCAAAGTGTTCATTAACTTCTCTATTATCTATTAAATGGGGAACTTTTCTCTGCTCAGTATCATAAAAATTATTTTTGCTTTAACTAAGAAAGATTCGCATTATATTTTTAGGAATCACAAAGTTTCAGGCTTAAAACGTTAACATTTCATTGTGTAATCGCTACTTCATCCACAAATGTTAATTCTTATCTCACTTCAGTTTCACCTCTGTACTGTAGAGATTCCTTTATTTTCAGGTTGATCGCTCTCCATGTGGGTCGGGAGTTACGGCAAGAATAGCTCAACAGTTTGGAAAAAAACTATTAACACTAGGCCAAACAAGAATATTTGAAGGTATGTCAGGAGGAAGATTCAAAGCCACACCTGTCAAAGAAGTAAAGTATGGAGATTATGACGCTGTTATTGTTGAAGTTTCTGGACACGGTTATTTTACTGGAACAACCAAATTCTCTATTGAAGAGGAAGATGACATCGGAAAGGGATTTTTACTTCACATATAGAAAGCAAATTTATAAAGTTAGAATTTCTTTTATTCCGTATTGATATGTAAAATCATGTACAAAATAAATATTTTACGAAAACATTACAGCCTTGGTACCTGCTTTTGACTTTTCTGTGACGATGTCGCGTGAAACTAGACACAGGTATACCTAAGCGTGAGGTCACCGTTGTTAGCTTTTTGTAAAATTTAATAATTTTTAAACTTAAGCACAACATATATCATCTGTGGCTCACGGGTACCTTATGCAATACATGTTAAGATGAATTTGACCTTGTTTACATAGTAAATTTAAACATAGTTTTAAAGTCATGTCAATATCTCAGGAACTAAAGTATTTCTGTTTTTTTTTCTTGTCTTTTGGCCTTGGCCTTAATGTAGATCGGTAGTCTTCCGCCATTTTGAATTTGTTATTTATGCTGTTATGGTATTATCTGATTTTCAAATATGCAAATATTTTTATTTGTAATTAATCAGTCTATATTATATCCATAATACAAAAGGCAAAGGACCTACATGGGCTTGATTTCACATGTCTTTATCTAGTTAAACGAAGTATGGTAACTTGACAATTAAATAGATTAGAAGACGATTTTTGAAAAAAGCCCGACAGGCAAAATTAGTTGTTTTGATGTCAGAATGACGTCAAATCCTGACGTCGGATGGATGTTCGGTTTTGATTGAAGATGAAAGTTTTTTACGTCTTTTTCTGACGTTGAAACAGAGTCGGTTGTCAACTGAGAAACAAAGTTATTTTATGTTGTGTAGTGGTTGAATACTGAACGTTTCATAACGTGAGAAGGCCATTACTCTCGGTGTTTTTCATTAATATTTATTGTTGTTTTAATTCTGTGTCGATGAACTTTTGTCGGAGTTCGACCAATTGTCAACCATATCCATGTGAGCTCGGACTTGGTCTGGCATGACGTGGAAGTAATGTTAGTATTTTCCAAGCAGTTTGCCTTAGGTGTTTCTTCACAGAAATCAAAGCTAAGACAAGCTGCTAATCAGAGAAGTGCAGTGTAAACAATCAAACATGTGAGAGGCTAACTAACTGGGAGGTGTTTATCGTCCTTGACTACCTTTGTCTTTCTCGCACGGACGACGTGTGAGAGTCAAAATCTCAAAAATTATATGCAATATAACAAATATTTACTGAAAAGGTACAATTTGCAAATTCAGATTGGAAAAAAAATTGACCTCAGGTGCTTTCTATGTTAAAGGGAAATAATTTTTGTTTGCATGCATCTATTTGCATATAGTACAAACAAGTTTTAGTCCGGTGTTTAAATTAAAGATTAGAAGTTGAACTTTAGCTTATAGTATTCCGTAAATGTATAAAAGTAAAATTTTGAAAACTTTTCCGTTTTAGCTACTCACATAACTTTTATAATTATAAAAAAAATATTCCAATTAAATTTTATTTTTATAAAGTTTTCAGCAATATTTCTGAACCCAATTTTTTATTCATTTTTTCTAATTTATTTTAATATTAATTTTTCATCATATCAATTTAGTACATGCAGTATATGTACTACTATCACTTATGTCTTTTTAATCTAATATATCAACAACGTCGTTTCATTGTCATTTCTGTGTCATTTTTCGACGAGGGACTTACATGTACAAAAACAGACGCCGCATCAAGCCGACCAAATGTAGACGTCAAAATTAAGACATCGATCCGACGTCGGTTTTTGGTATACTGACGTCGCTACCAAATATCAACCGAATCCTGACGTCGATATGATGTCATGTGTTTGCTAGGAGGGAGATAATCTGATAAAAATATTTAACATAGATATCACTATGAAAATTCACATTTTACAAATGACATGGAAAACAAAATCGGTGACCCCCCCATTTTTCTTTATATTTTTCGAAAGTATGTTTAAAGGGCTAACACATGAGTAAAGTAGAAAGAAATCTATGGAACAGTTTTAAAGAAATCATCAATGTACCTGTTTTTCCTTATATATTCATTAGAAATATTTGATTACGATTTCAGTTATCTCAAAAACAAGCACGGTGACCCCCCTTTTTATTGTTTTATTTCAATGCTTATATGATAAGGAAACTTTCCTGTAAAAATTTTTAAAAATCTATGGAGAAAAAATTTGGAGTACCCATCTAACTTAAATGCACGGCTGGGCGCATTTGTAAAATTTTGAACATAGTTTTACATTCTGAGTACCTGTTATGATTTTCAGTTCACTGCAACAGTAATACCTACATTTAACATATATGGTATGGTAATAATTCTAGATAAGTAGATGCCATATTGATATTTAACAGTTTGATGACTGTTTAACTCTCGGCAACTGTAACAACTATACTCACCATATGTACCTGTTGTTAGATTTAGTAAGGAAATACTTAACTCAGTTCTCGATAAATTAATTGAAGTGGGAATTGCTTAAACTAAATATTGGATGCAGTAATTAAATGGTATTGTGGTTTAAAATTTTTAGAATAGTCAGCAATTGGACTGATACTGAGGAACATTTGAAACTGTATGAGGTTTATTCAACTTTGTTTATTACTGTTCTTTCATTTGAATTAAAGACAGGTAACACCGAACATTGCGAGCTGTGATCCACTTAAATATCAGAGCTCAAAGTGGAAATTTCAAATAATAAAAACTAAGGTTGTGTTTTTTTTTTAATTGGTTTTTGAGATCAAAATCAATGAGAATTTGAATTTGAGGAATTTGGAAGCAGCATACAGTGGTATAGAAGTCATTATCTACTAGAAACTATACAAATCGTTCTTTTTTTTTCATTCTAATGTCTTATCTGACAGAGACATAAGATTATGCAAGCATGTCTCGATCTGAATACGACACATAATTTTACCAATAAAAGATTTAAAAAATGACCAAAACAAATACATCTTTACAAAGTTTATTTCATATTCTTCCGATGAAAATTTAAATAGGATTTTGGATAGTTGGTTTAAACTCTACCCCAAAAAAACCTCCACTTTTTGCATTGTTATATACTTTCAAAGAAATTCGTAAATGTTGAGATAAGAAAGTAAGAGAGAACTGAACTGTCAATTCAAAACGAACAATCCAAGGACAATGGCAACATCAGAAACAAAAAAGGGGAAAAAACAGAGGCAAAACATGAGTACGGCACAGAAAAGAAAAATGAAGATACACACACACAAATATGAACAACACGGACCCAACAAAAAACCATGGGTGAGATCAGGTGCACCGGTAGAGTTAGCATCTCCTGCTTTTTATAAGACACCCGCAGTGTTGAACGTGTCAAATCCGGTAGAGGAAACAACAATTAAGCTTTAGAGGGAAAGATCTGTTGTCATCTGGGAAACAGATATCCCATAGCGGTCCAACAGATGGTGATGTCGACCGTAAAACATTTGGAGGGATGACTTCAAGTTTTGGGTAACATACCATTGATGAAGTAGCCTATTTGTGAGCAACCGGGCTCTATCAAGGAAGTCACTGTATCGAACGCAGGCTCTTGAAAATTACATTCATTTGTATTTATAATCAAAAAGTAATATTTGAAAAGTAGAATATCTAGTTTGCAGTTGAATGTCAAACTTTAAATGTGATTTTTTTTTAACTTAAGTTTTCTTGGCTTACCTTTTTTGAAGGAGTTTCATATGTTGCAAATTAATAAATTCAAAAGGTAGAATAGTTTCTTTGTCTTGAATTTAACTTCAAACTACAAAAATAACAAAAATGTTCATTTTTTCACATTTTTATATTACATATCTTTTGTACATGTCAAACATTTGTCAATGAGAATGTTAATTTGGTTGGGAAAAGGTAGTGATAATTAATAATGGTGATAAAAAACAAAATACCGAAGTTACTGTTAATTTATTTTCTGCATATGCGCATTTCGACAACTTATGTCTCATCAGTGCAGATTAAACCAAAACATTAGGAAGTCCATTTATCGAAAAACAAGTTAAAGCTGATAGAGAACAAATAACAAAAAGGATCTAAAGAAAAGCCAAAATTCAGCTAAGGACAGAGCTATGCATGAGGGAGATACTCCTTAGTTTTAAACAAAATTTTGTAAAAATTAGATATTACAAGTTTCAATACAATAGGTTTTCGGGTTAGCACCGAAGCACTGACTACTGGGTTGGTGAATACAATGTCATTTTCAATTCCCTCTTACGGAATTGTTAATTGAGGTATCTTGATAATTAGGTAAACGGTATCTTGATTATTAGATAAACGGAAAAAAAGTCACAGGAAAGGAAGTCACAATTAAAACTTTGGTCTATATTTTAGTTTATATTGCATGGAATTTGTGGAAAATGTTTTTAACACGCGTCACTTCTGTTGTCTCAAACTAAAACCCTGTAAAGGGTAAATTACCGGGTTTTAGTTGGAAACCACAGAAGTGACGCGGGTCTTGGTCCACGATGATGTATTACAGGGTTTTAGTTGGAGACAACAGAAGTGACGCGTGTCTCGGTCCAGGGTGATGTCCTGTTCTTCTTCTTTCACCCTCGCAAAAGGGTTTAACTCCGAAAATTTGGGCCTTTTCTTTCTTGTAGATATATTTTTTAGATTTTTGTTTTATTTCATGTTTTTATTTTGTTGTTCGCCATTCACGACAGCTATACTCATTGTGTCTAAATCGGCAGGAAAATATGAAATTATGCATTTATAGATCTTAAATCAAACGGAAAATAAAAAAAAAATACAAAACATGAACAATTCTGTTTAATGTAAAAGAAACATGTCAACCAATCGGAAAGGTTGTCTTAAACAGAACTTTAGTTATTTACTCTAATTTGGTGGAAACTCTAATCAAGTAGAGTAAATGTGTGCGCTAACCACAAAAAATGAGAAGCTCAATTTTGCTAACTAAAACTTCGTTTTTCTCTACTTCAATTCAATTCAATAGGAAACTCTTATTGAGTAGTATTGATTTGAATTATACAACTCACTATCACTAGTTTTGTTAACGCAATTTCGGTGTTTGAACTAGCATTAACATCGCGGGATCAACAAAAACTACTTAAACTCATTTTTAGTAGCGTTAATTCGCAAGTAACTTAAATTGTTGTTGAATCTAAGAAGAAAAAAAAAACAAGGTTTAAATTAATTTTTTTTAATACCCATTTAATGTAATATTTTACTTCTAACTTCTGGAATGTACAAATATATGAATTGTTTCTTATATCAAATTTGGTGCATCGTTATTTATTTTCATTTTCTAGCAGATTGTAAGCTTTATTTTGCCGAGTGATCGTAGTTTAGCATGCCTGATAGCCAATAAACGCTTGCCTTTAGTCATGTTTAATATAGTAATAGCTAAAATACATGAACATTTGTTAATATGAATGCGTTATAACGAATATGTAATAGAGATATTGAGTCAAACGTTGTGAATGTGAAGGCCTATACCAAGGATGGAATATAATTCGACTTTATCATATCCCAAGGTCGTCGATCTACACCCTCTATCTATGCTATATACACGGTCAGGTGTTGGAGATAAACATTATTTTGATCGTTAATACTACAGAAGTCTTCTCAATGGCTACTTATGTCACTACAGAGATGCATACTGGTGGAGAACCCTTCCGCATTGTCGAGAAAGGGTATCCTGCTCTTCATGGGAACACAATATTAGAAAAAATAAGATACTTGAAGAAGGAACTTGATCACGGGCGTAAACTTTTAATGTGGGAGCCAAGAGGACACGTTGACATGTTCGGAGTAATTTTAGTCCCTCCAGATATTCCGTCAGCTGTTGTTGGATGTATATTCATACACAATGAGGGTTACAGTTCTATGTGTGGACATGGCGTTATATCTCTTGGAAGATATCTTGTTGATAAAGGATATGTGAGGAATCCTACAGTACCTGAAACCATTGTAAATATACAGTGTCCCTGTGGACTTGTAGAAGCCAGAGTTCAGTATGATGGAAACAAAACCGGTGAAGTTCGGTTCTTCAGTGTACCATCGTTTTTATATGCAAAAGGTTAATTTATTTTCTTTTTGAACAATATCGGATATCATTTATGCAAATAATATGAACATAATTATATCTTTATGAATTTAGGTAATAGAATAAAACTGTGTACAGTTTTTTAGTTCAGTTTTATATATATATGCATTAAAACACAGTACATGAACATATTAGTGATTATTTCATTTTCAAGACAGTTCTAAGATTTGTATTTCATATTTTGTAGATGTGTCAGTAGAAGTACCTGGTTATGGGAACATTCTAGTAGATATTGCATTCGGAGGGGCCTTTTTCGCATTAGTCCATGCCTCACAATACAAAATGGATATAAAATCTGCAATACACAAAATCAGAGAAGCAGCTGGTGCTACAACAGGTACGATTTATGATTATTAGGATATATACATAGACATAATATTAATTTTAGTCATACTCAGTGGTGCTTGGTATTGTGATTCTTTCAACTTTTCTCGTCTTGTTCCTCTTTAACTTTAACGAAAACATACGATTGTTCACTCATGGCAGTGACTTGTTTCAGATTCTGTTTTAGCCTGAATATTATTTTGTGTTGTTATACAAATTTTTCGCACAGAAGTTATTTGCACATTCTATCAGAGGTAAAACGAAAGAAAATAGTGAAAACGAAAATCAGCTAATCAAATAGCATTTGAAGAAAATGTAGAATCATTTACTTCAAACCCATGACCAATGATATGATTGATTGATTGATTGAATATTGTTTAACGTCTACTCAGCAATATTTCAGCTATATCAAGACGAGAACAAGTTTGTTAATAAATAAATCTTTGGGGTATGGAAAGGGCCATGGGACGGGAAATTCTGACTGCCACTGGAAAAGTAGGGTGAAATCGTCAAGGGCGGGGAATTTAGCCTTGTAGCCGATCACCTACGGACCACCCCAAAAAGAGCTTGCTACAAGGGTTCTTTAACGTGCAGGAAGCGTGGCATGTCTTCCAACACGTGGACCTGAGTTTACATCCCATCCGAAAGATGGGTTGTGTATTTATTAATCCCGCACAACCACGGAATGGGTCCTATTTCTATATCCCGGGACCCTCGGGGTACCAATGATATGAATGGAGTTAACTGTATGTCAGTCCAACTACATGTGCTCTTAGTGCATCTCAGTTTTAGTGATAACGTACACGAAAGGGGGAGTGAAAAATCAAAAATGCGGCGAATTTAGGCAAAAATTGTAAGGATACGCTAAATAGTTTGTTTATGCTAACATAAAGGATTAATATCATAATCTCTTTTTTGCTAAAATAGCCTAATACAAGGATGAAGCGTTGTTCAACATTTTGCAAGTAATTTCCGCCCAAACCGGTGTTAGAGGCTGTCTTCCACTTACTATGAGGTAAGAGTGTTTGCTTTTTGTTAATGGCCTCATAGTGACTTCAAGATGAAGAACAACAATTAAAGCGTTGTCCCATTTGCTCAATCTTACCATGAATTTGAAGAGATTTTATCCCATGTACATTTACTCAATATCCTTTTATTTGTTAATTAAAAACAATTAAACACACAAAGCAGGTCTGCCAAAAGCACGATTTTCAAATTTGTTCAAATTTTACGACTATTTCATGCAATTTATTTCAGATGCTCTAAGAAAACAGCTGAAGTTAGAACACCCAGAAAGTAGTGATCTAGCATATCTGTATGGAACTATTGTAACGGATGGAAAGGATGAATACAGCGATGAAGTAACAGCTAATTGTTGTGTGTTTGCAGAAAGACAGGTAGATTTCCAGTTAAATTTATTCTAAAAGTATATTGGACCATATTTCTTTGACATAAGCTGTGACAAAATCATTACATGAAAGATGCAAATCTTATGGACATAAATGTGTCATTCAAATGTAGGTTCTTCAAACATTTGACCATTTACTAATACTGATACTTCAGATTTGCATATAGATAATTTGACAATTTATGTCATATCGTCGAGATAAAAACCCAATATATTAGAGATAGAGAGAGTCATGTCTGAAAATCACCTTATAGTATAGATTTGCATAAGAGATCGTAAGAATGCTGCTGTTCCTCAATCTTTACAATCTTATAGTGAATGGTTTCAAAGTAAAAAGAAAAGGTATACGGTTTTTGCTTTCTGTATCACAATCACACTGGTTGTATGTGATACAATGTAACAAGAAGCGGTTTATTCAATGGTTATCGAATTGAAGTGACAACGTATTCATTTCATTTTTCACCAAAATTTGTTTCCATAGTGTAAATGTTAGACTATGTTCCCCGCTGGCAGCCACCTGAAAAAAAGGGGGCGACCTGCTGGATATGCAGTTTTTTGAAGAATCACTAAAAGGCCGGCCCAGTGGCTCCATGGTGTATATTTTAGTGTTTCCATAGTGTTAAATGTTAAACTATGCCCCCAATGGTGATCATTTAAGCTGAATGATCAGTACCAATGTAAAAAGTCTAAATCAGTACTTCAGGATTCAGTGTTAAACTAAGTTTCCATTGGATGCCAATTTTGGACGACAGATCTCTAAACAACGCTTGGTTAGCATCCCATAAGCATCATTATTTGAAGGGAGTATGAGCTTTAATTTTCAGAAGTATTCGATAGCCTTCGGGTTTGAATTAGGAAGTGAGAAATGTGCTGATTCTGCTTCAAGCATCAAATGACCAATTACAACAATCTGTATGTTGAACAAAAAGTTAATCAAATTAGAATCCTTACCATATCTTCTTCATTGTAAGACGTACACAATATTTGTAGTTAAAATCATTCCTAGCTTCAAACTGCAGAGGTATAAAGTCGGACAAAATTATCCACAGGGCTAATAAATGTATCTAAGAGAATACAAATGACACTGGAATTGTACATGACAATTTTACATAGATATATCTTCTAACAATAGAAGATATGATAACACTCAAATGGAATTCGACAACATTTCCAACATGAGGAAAACACGTCGTATAGTAAGACTATCTAAGTTTGTGGACTGTATGGAGTAATGCCTTGACCAAACTAAGAGATTAATTTGCAAACTATCATGAAAAAGACGCAATGTAGCCTGATGCGAATTTTTGTTAGATGCTAAACAGGTAGAAAGATGATATGGGAAACTGGATGTATTTTGGTAAAAGATGTAACGTTTCCAAACTCCTTTCCGAAAGTAGACTATGAAATCCTGTAAGATAAAAAAAAACAAATTCAACCAATAAGAACAGTCCCTCTGTTGGTGTATCCAGAATCAAGGGAAAAAATTAACGCCACTGAAACTTGGATACCTTGTACTATAAGATGAGGTAGCAAAAATACAATTTTGTACAAAAAAATCTAGTATTGTTGACATTCAGACCCGCTGAAAAATTATCAGCCATTTAGGACAGAAGCACGCACGAACAAACCCCTAAACTTCCAAACAAATTCACAATACTTCCGTCTAAGATTCTTGGAATGCTGGAACATAGAACATACGTTCATATATGCTTCAATACTTAGTACGCAATAATGTTTACCACTTTGACAACAATCTTTTTCAGAAACATAAAGGCATATATATCTTTGTAGTCATTTGTCCAATAGATCAACAGGATCATCTCAAATTCTCCAGTGTCCAGCCACCAAAAACCTTTACAAAAAAGCAAACTACATCCTATGTGAGGATATTGCTGCTCTGTCAGAGGCATAAGATCCGTATTGAGGACTAGTTAGTTTGTATCAGTTCTTTCCGTTATGCATATGTTTCATTATATTGTGTTAAGTATACATGTAAAAATCTCGATGTGTATACAGTGGACACTTTGCACAGCCAATGACTGAAAGATGTGTGAAATTCGGTTGAATGTGGTGTATTTTTGACATAAAAATGGTAAAAGAAGATATATTGTATTTCCTCATCATGGTATAATATAACCAAGCTTAAAGATTTCTTCGTTTCATAGGCTCACCACTTTAGGGTCACAGCATCCAATTCCCAACAAAATGATCCTATCACAAAGTTTCATTAATGCATTACTCCTTCTTAAAACACTAGCTTTAAACTTAACTTTAATCGTGATTACACCAAAGAAATCGAAGTCGATGGCCCATAACCAAAATTTCAGGGTACCTTTGCTTCAAAATATAGCAGTTCTTATCACAACCTATTCATGCAAACGTTTCATGATTTCTTAGTGCCTTCCTTAAAACTACCTTCCAACTGAACTGAACGTTAAGCTAGAGTCTAATATGAAAATTCCATTAAAGGAAATCAAAGTCGATGACCTGATGACCAATAACCCGAGGGTCACATCATCTGTTTCGCATAATATTACAGGTCCTGCCATAAATAATTCGTGATATATCATAACTTCTTCCTTATTTTATTCAGTCCGAATTAACCTGGATTCTCAATTAATCCTAGTAGTTTCATCATGGAAATAAAGTCGATGTCCCATAAAATTCCCAAACAAGACTGTCGCCGAATGGCAGCCAGTTATACCCCCGCTCATTGAACCCTGAATCAATATGGTAATGTAAATTTAAATGTGAGTGGACATAAAACAGGTGTGGACACAGTACAAGTTTGGGCACAATACAAGCATTGGCACAGTTGCAGTGATAAATAAAGTTACCGTCAAACAGGAAGTAGATGAGTTATGGACCTGAAAAGGGGAGACACGATACAACTCACCATACTAAAGCTTCAGACCAAATATCAAGTCATTACTACACACAAGTGGAGAAATCCTTGGTGAAAAATTTCAATATATGACTATAATGGGGAAAAATCAAAGTTGTGTCAAACAGGAAGTAGATGAGTTACGGACTTGAAAAGGGGAGACACGATACAACTCATCATACTTAAGCGTCAGCCTAAATATCAAATCATTACTATACACACAAGCTTTGAAATCTTGACGAAAAATTTCAATATAGGGCTATAATTGGAAAAAATCAAAGTTATCGTCAAACAGGAAGTAGATGAGTTCTGAACTTGAAAAGGAGACATGGTACAACTCATCATACTAAAGCTTCAGACTAAATATAAAATCATTACTACATACACCACAAGCTGAGAAATCCTTGACGAAAAATTTCAATATATGGCTATAATAGGAAAAAACTAAAGTTTTCGTCAAACAGGAAGTTGATGAGTTCCGGACATGAAAAGGGGAGACACGGTACAACTCATCATACTCAAGCTTCAGACTAAATATAAAATTATTACTACATACACAAGCTGAAAAATCCTTGTCGAAAGCTGTCGAAGTTAATAGCTCATGCCATAATTAATGCACATTCAAAATATGAAAGCTATATCACTTACCATTCAAAAGATATATCCAAATACAGACTCATAGACAGTCCAAAAACTATATGCCAACGAATCTTCGATTCATGGGGACATAAAAATTGTAATTTTGGCCCCCTTTTCTTTTGATAGTTCTGAAACCTAAAGAGATTCATCAAATCTGTTGGACCTACTGCCTTAAGCTTAAAACAACAGGAATCTAAAGAAAGATAATCAATCTGAATCTCGGTAAAAACCAAAAGATTTGACATATTTTGAATAAAGCGCTATGCCGAGTGCAGCATGATACGATCGCAGCATGTCAGACCAAATATCAAGTCATTACTACACACTAGTGGAGAAATCCTTGGTGAAAAATTTCAATATATGACTATAATGGGAAAAAATCAAAGTTGTGTCAAACAGGAAGTGGATGAGTTATGGACTTGAAAAGGGGAGACACGATACAACTCATCATACTTAAGCGTCAGCCCAAATATCAAATCATTACTATACACACGAGCTTTGAAATCTTGACGAAAATTTTCAATATAGGGCTACAATTGGAAGAAAATCAAAGTTATCGTCAAACAAGAAGTAGATGAGTTCTGAACTTGAAAAGGAGACACGGTACAACTCATCATACTAAAGCTTCAGACTAAATATAAAATCATTACTACATACACAAGCTGAGAAATCCTTGTCGAAAGTTGTTCCTTACGGACGTACAGACGGACTGACTCAAGAACGGACAGACAGACGGACAAGGGAAAAACAGCATACCTCCTCTCCTACAGTGGGGTATAATAAATTCGAAGTGGGTGGCCTTCGCACCAAAACTTCTTCCTTAAAACTACATTCAACCTGAACCTGCAGTTGGATTTCTTTTTAATTCCATCAAAGAAATCAAAGACGATGAACCTCAGCATCAAAGTATCAATTTAATGTGAAAATATTGCAGTTCTTATCACAAGGAATCCATGATGATATCATCACTCCTTCATGTAAACAAGCTTCAACCTAAACCCTAACTGGATTCTAACACCATAGTTCCATCATAGAAATTACAGCCTATGACCCATAACAATTCCCAAAAGAATTCAAAGTGGGTGACCCATAACCTCAATGTCACAGCATACCTTAGATCTGCGTGTCAAAGAAAAGTCTTCTCACTGTGGACCATAGAATGTAGAGAGGGTCGACATTCTGACAGGCTTACCCAAGTGTCTTTGGTCTTCCTCTTCTAGTGTTCTTGCTTTTGCCTTGTCTCTGGATTTGGTTTATGTAATCTTATGCTTTGTTTCTCCGATATTCTACTGCCGTTTTGATAATCAGATCTCACTCACGATTATAACTCTGAAGTACAGTATATTCTATGTTGTCTTTTATAGGTTGATCGTTCTCCTTGTGGGTCTGGTGTTACAACAAGGATAGCTCAGCAATTTGGTAGAAACTATTTGAAATTAGGAGAAAAAAGAATATTTGAAAGTCCAACTGGATCAACATTTAAAGCCAAACCTGTAAAAGAAGTAAAGTATGGAGGTTATGATGCTGTTATTGTGGAAGTTTCTGGACATGGTTACTATACTGGAACATCAACATTTACCATTGAAGAAGGGGATAAAATAGGCAAAGGATTCTTACTGGTTTGAAAATTATATAGCACTAGTGTATATAGCATCAATAGAAAGAATTAAAATCTCATTATAAACTAGAGGCTCACAGAATGTACCTGTTTATTGCATCTCCGCTATGCTTAGTTACAATGCTAGGGCCGTTCAAGACTTACTATGAGGTAGGATTGTTTGTTCTTTGTTGAAGGCCTCATGGTGACTTCAAGATGAAAAACAAAATGAAAACGTTGTTCCATTTGCTTAATTTTATCATGTATTTATAGGGATTCTGTTCCATGTACATTTACTCCATATCCCTTTATTTGATCATTAACAAATATCTGCTTTCAATGAGCTCATTCAATACACCATCAGAAAACAAGTGAATAAATTCTATTTCATAATTTTCAGAGGATATGATTATCATATCCTCTGAATAATCAACATTCCTCATCTCGGGAGCCAAATTTGTTATCAGATCAGAAAATAGCATTTTTTGTTTAGAATCTTACAACACCTTTCTGTAAAAATAAGTTCAAATTGATAAAAGTAGATTCAGTGGAAATTATGAGTGAAAGACTAAGAAGGTAGAGGTATGTTATAAATCCCTAAAGTTAAGATTCTGTCCTAATTTCAGATTTACTGCATACACATTAAGCTGATAAGTCGATGATGAAAATTTTTTTTTATAAAGGGCTACATAATGAAAAAAGTTTTTGTCAAACAGAAGTAGACTTGAAAGGAGGTGGCATAAAAAGGCTACAATAGTTGAGCTTCAGTCAAAATATCACATTTTACTACATACACAAGCAAAAAAGTCACTGACAAAATATATGGCTACAAGGGAAAAACAAAGCAATCAGAAAACAGGGAGTTGATCATAGACAGACATAGGACGTAGATGAGTGATGGACTTTAAAAGGAGGCAACATTGAACCTTGCCATATCAAAGCTTCAGATCAAAATATCAAATCATTTCTACATAGTTTAGAAATGCCAAGAAATCATTGATGAAAATTGAATATACGGCTACAATGGGTAATAAAGGGCTATGCCGAGCGCAACACGATACTACCGCAGCATGTCAACCACTTCAATTTGAACAAGTGTAATTTAAGTGAATGTGGACACAGAAGAGCTTGAAACAGTAACTAGATTGCCATAGTAAGGAGCTTGACACAACTAAGGAACATAAAAAATAGACATTTTGATTCCTTAAAGTTCTGAAAGTACAAGATATATGCCAAGTCTGTTGACGTAATACGGACAGCTTACATCAAGATGAATCCAAAGAAAAAATCCCATCAAAGATCTGATTAAAAATAACGCCTTTACATGTTTTCAAGAAGATGTGTTTTGTGAAACACTTATGCCCCAAGTACAAGTTAAGAAGAAACATTTAGCAACTTTGAACAACAATTAATGTTCATTTTGACAAAACAATTTGTAGAAATAAATTCTGGTGTCAACTGAAAAGTTAAAATAATGATTGCAATTGGATGAAAACATAAAAGTCACCCAACTGACCCCCTCCCATCATTATCCAAGAATCATTAAGAAAACAATTTCCACTCCCCTTTTTTGGAACTTGGAACATTTATAGGTAACTCATTGTGTTCTGTCTATCAGTGTTATCAGTACTTTTGATTACATCATGGATATTTTCATATACTTCATCAATACTGGTTCCCCAAAAGTAGAGGAATATACAGAAGAGAAGAAGAAATGTAATAATATTTTAGCAACATCCAAATACCTGTAAAAAGAAATTGAATCAATGAAGAAAATATGCTGAATAATTTAAAAGATCTTTTTATAAAAAAAAAACTTCATAGAAATCGAGAAACATTTTATCACAAGCAGTTTAATGTTTCTATATGTAAAATAAAAGAAAATATAATTTCATTTCTCTGGTGAAATTTTACCAGACAGTCACATGCCAGGCTCAAGGTGATGAGGTCAAATATTCTGGTATCAACTGAAAGGTCTCTCCGCAAGGATTATACATTCAAAATATGAAAGCTCTATCGCTTACCATTCAAAAGATATACTCCATGTTTTATGCAGTTGTTCACAAGGTCATGGTAAAAAGGTCAAAATTTCTGGTACCAATTAATAGCCCATGCCATAATTAATGCACCTTCAAAATATGAAAGCTATATCACTTACCATTCAAAAGATATATCCAAGAACAGACTCATAGACAGTCCAAAAACTATATGCCAACGAATCTTCGATTCACGGGGACATAAAAATTGCAATTTCGGCCCCCTTTTCTCTTGATAGTTCTGAAACCTAAATTCATCAAATCTGACATAGTGTCATAAGCTTACAACAACAGGAATCTAAAGAAAGATAATCAATCTGAATCTCGGTAAAAAAAAATTGACACATTTTGAATTAAAGAACCTTAGTGAGCAAGCTCACATACCCCACGCCCCCACATTTAGGATAATCCTGCATTATCTCAAAATTATCAAAAAATTGAAATCCAAGTAGTTTGCACATCTCTTACAGATGAACAATCATCCTGTAAAATATCTTAAAACCTGTAGCAGGATTTATCCGGGCAAAATGAGTACCCTGTAAACTTCCTATCTTATAAACTGTAGGAGGAGTTATCCGGACAAATAATGTACCCTATATGCAATATAATGCATAAAAATTACAAAGTTCAACAATGTGTAGTTTTCTGAAAAATTATCAAAAATCAAAATCCAAGAAGCATGCACATCTTGATTTGTGCACTATCAACCAGCAAAATAAAAACTTCCAAGCTTAAAAACTGTAGGAGGAGTTATCCGGACAAATGGTGTACCCTATATGCAATACAATGCATAAAAATTACAAAGTTCAACAATGTGTACATGGTGTAGTTTGCTGAAAAATTATCAAAAATCAAAATCCAAGTAGTATGCACATCTTTGATATGTGTACAATCAAGCTGCAAAATAAAAACTTCCTAGCTTAAAAACTGTAGGAGGAGTTATCCGGACAAATAGTGTACCCACTTGATGACGGACGGACGGACGGACGGACCGACGGATTTTGAAGTTACCAGTCAAAAACTATATACCCTCCGCAACTTCGTTGCGTGGGGTATAATAAAGGGCTACGCCGAGTGTAGCATGATACAATCGCAGCATGTCGACCCCTGAAATTTGAACACATGTACTTTGAAGTGAGTGTGGACATACTAAAGAGGTTGACACAATAATTAGATGGACACAATAAGGAGCTTGAAACAATAAGGAGATTGACCCAGTAATTAGCTGGACACAAACTAGGGAAAATAAAAATTAGCCCTTACGATTCCTCTTTGGTCCCTTATACTTTGGAAACGGTAAGAGCTACGCCAAATCCATTGACATTCTACTGAAAGCTTATATAAAGAGGAATTGAAAGAAAAAAATCCCATCATTGATATCGATTTTGGCTAATCTGCAAATATGCAGTTTTGGCCCTTTTTACCCCTTATAAGCTTGGAAACGGAAAGAGCAACACCAAATCTGTTGCAATAGTAATGAAAGCTTATATCAAGAGGAATCCAAGGAAAAATAAAGGGCTACGCCAAGCGCAGCATGATACGACCGCAGCATCTCGAATACTGAGATTTGAACAAGTGTAATTCAAAATGAATGAGAACACAGTAAAGAGCTTGATACAGTAATTAAATGGACACAATAAAGAGCTGGAATCAGTTGCAATTTTGGCCCCTTTCGCTCCTTTAGCTCGGAAACGGGAAAAGCTATGCCAAATTTGTTGACTTACTACTGAAAGCTTATATCAAGAAGAATCCAAAGAAAAAAACTCTAATCAAAATCTGATGAATAATAAGGATTTCAAATATTTCGAAAATTTGCAATTTTGGCCCCTTTGACTCCTTGTAGCTCGGAAACGGTAAGAGCTACGCAAAATTCGTTGGCATATCACGAAAAGCTTATATCAAGAGGAATTCAAAGAAAAAAATCCCATTGAAAGCCGATGAAAAATAAAAATTTCAGGTAACCTGCAAATTTGCAATTTTGGCCCAGTTCGGCCCCTCATAGCTGGGAAAGAAAACAAGTTACCAAAAAATATAATAGTTGAGCGCTATATTAATTTTCATAAGGAATCTAATGAAAAAATCTGCATCAAAATAGGACAAAAAATGGAAAAAAAAAAGATTTTTGAGATTCCCCCCTTTTGGGACCCATTTATCTCATTAAAGGTACATGTGACATGAAATTCGTTGCATACCTCCGATTAGAAATTTCCTTAGGATCACACTGAAAGAAACCCCATAAAAATCAGATAAATAATAAATATTCTACAGCCCAATATATGAAAACACCTAATTTGGCCAACAATACCCAAAACCAATCCCAACCTTCCTTTGTGACAAGGAACATTATGTTAAAATTTCATAAGGATTGATCAACTAGAACTGAAGTTATCACACAGAAACGAAGAGTCTACAGACGCCACCGACGCCGCCAGTATCATATCAATATACAACCTCAAAATTTTTTTTGCGGTCGTATAAAAATCCCATCAAAATCCGATGAAAAAAACAAATTTTAGGTAATCTACAAATTTGCAGTTTTGGCCCCTTTGACCCCTTATAGCTGGAAACTGTAAGAGTTACTCTATCTGTTGACATACTGCCGAAAGCTAATATTAAGAGAAATCCAAAGAAAAAAAATCCCATCAAAATCCGATGAAAAACAAATATTTTAGGTAATCTGCAAATTTGCAATTTTGGCCGCTTCGGCCCCTCATAGCTAGAAAAGGAAACAAGTTACCAAAAATCTAATAGTAGAGCGTTGTGTTATTTTTTCATAAGGAGTCCATAGAAAAAAAACTGCATCAAAATCGGACTAAAAATAAACTAATTTTTTTTTTTTTTGGATTCGAACTTTTTAGGCCCCCATTTATCTCGGGAACGGTACATGCTACGTGAAATCTGTTGACGTATCACTGATTGGAAATTTCCTTAG
>MJUU01044599.1:4905-29100 GCA_002080025.1 Modiolus philippinarum | reverse complement strand
TCTACAGAACTAAATTTATCTGCAAGTTAGGAGATAATTTATTTTTATAATAAAAGGCAGGAGTGCTTGTTTTTGGATGAATATAATGATTAACAATTTCTGTTAGTTTTACAGTGTATGATATTTTTCAGGCACCAGGATATTTAGTAGGAATTAAAGAAGAATCATTGAAGAAATTTGAATATCCTTCTGGTAGTGAATGGCAGAGAATGTTTGCAGATGGCACCTTTGAACAAGATATTTGATCTCTGAGAGTATTTTGAACAATAGATGCAATAAACAGAATTATGACATTCAAGAAAAACAGAAACTTATTTTCAAATCTGTAAAAATAGAGCAATGTAGTATTAGTAGTGTTAAGTAGTTGAAATAATAAGCAATGATAGACTGGTTGTGAATTATGTTTTTAAAATTTTGTTGATTTCATTGATTAAAATAGTATAAGGAAAATATAATTCCTCAGTGCAATAAAATGATGAAAATGAATACACAATGTAATGTACACGAACTTTATGGTAAGAGTTGACCTCAATATTATTTTGCATTTTACTAAAACTTTACCAGAAGTAGACTTTATATACCAAAATGGACAAATTTTACTAAAACTCTACATGAAGTGGACTTTATATACCAAAATGGACAAATACAAATACATGTACTACTTGAAGATAAAGAATATGCAGGAGGTCGCACTTTTCCTCTAGCTTCTTATGGATTACATATTTAGACTTAGGCTCAAACAGGTGAACTCCACTATTATATATTATGGATAACTGTGATATACATTGTTAAAATTTTATAAATAAATATATTTTTATAATGAACTTCTTATACTTTCTCACATGACATTTACATATATGATGAAATTCAGAGTTTGCAAAAAGATTTTTTTTTTGGTTTCAGCCATTGGACTGGCAAGTTAGTTTTTCTGTCATTCCTTAAAATATTTGTGCTTGACCTATGTAATTTAAGTAACCAACTTTGTCCATTTTTTTTTTTTTTGGATCATTCGGACCATCACACAACATATTTATGCCTGTCGTAGACATGTTTTGGAAGTCAGGACTGACTTCGTTTGCAGATGACTTTTTTTAACTCTGGAAACACGTTGTTATTATAAGGGCTTGCTTTGAGATGTGGGTGCCCTTGAGTTTCCATTTTGCCAGTAAATCTGTCTGTCAACAATTTTTTCCATCAAAGATTTCTTGGATTGTGTCGGTGGGGATGACTTGAAATATTTGGTCTGATGCTTGGAAATGATGAGCGATATTGTGCAAGCAATTTAAAGTGTGCCGGGCATCCATTTGCAGATAGTTACACCTGCCCCAAACAAAGTTTGGGGGTATATATGAATCACCCTCTCTGTCTGTCTGTCCATTCTTCCGTCTGTCCGTCCGTCCGTCTGTCCATTCTTCCGTCCATTCGTCCGTCCATGTACCTTGTCAGCGCCTGTTCTCCTAAATCCCTGCATGGATGTTGATGAGGTATTGCACAGTTGTAATACAGCATCTGAAGATGTGCATTAAGTAATGTGGTTCCTGTCCAAAATTATTAAAGGGAGATAATTCGTCTTTGAAATTTATTGACTGTATAATGTTGTGGATGTGGAGATTCGAGAAAATAATAGGAGAAGAAACTGTCATCTAAAAGAATTTGGAATAGTAAAATTGCAACTACACAGCAGTACCACACATATTTGTTACCATGTGTTTATAATATTTCTCATTATTCACGTGAAAGCGTTTAGAAAACTTTATTTTCTTGTTTGCTATGCGGCATGAAAAAAAAAATTAAATATTTGAAATGACGAGTTTATCATGTAAGGGCTTTTCAGGTTTGCTGCATGACTTCTTCCTGTTTGCAGATACTTTGATTTTTAGCTATGAACCAATTTTGTCACAGATTTCTTGACTTGTACATGAGGGAATGATTTGAAATTTATTCTGAAGCTTGGAAATGATGAGTTTTATCATGTAAGCAATTTTTAATTAATAGTGCACTAATTTTGGTGTTACTGGGTATTTCAATTCAGTAAATGGCTGTTTGTACCATTTATTATTGCGCATTGTCTATGACCTTAGTGGTCTACTGATTCCTATTGTTTAACCAGTTTAGCAATTTCAGTAATCTATATGTGTGATTAAATAGACCAACACGTATTGGTCCAGAACAATACATATTGTGAAAATATTTTGGAGACTTGCTTTTGTGAGCTTATCTAAACAATCTGGGTCCTTGTGAATTGTCTAATAATACTTGCTATGACCAGGGGTGGTTTTACTTTGAAACAGTATAGCCTTATAACAAAGACAAATCTAGAGATCGCTCATAAGATTTCAATTAATGTAAGAAATTTTAATGCCCTTTACATTACACATAAAGCAACATTTATTATTTTAGTGATGTAATTATTAAATAATTTCATAAAGTACCTTCTCTGCAGTGACCATATAAACTATATAAAGTTCATATTTTCATCAACAGATCAAGCCTCAAAGCCTCAAAGAAATTAGATCTCTATGACCTTTATTTTATTTGTATATTTGATTGCCTTACATTAAATTTTAAGTCCAAGTTTGTATCTCAGCTACTTTACATGGTAGAATCATCTAACCTTGCTTTTGCACTTATCTTTGATAGTGGGTCAGCGTGCAAGCAAAATTAGGTAACTTTAACTTGTATTTTCTGCATGATCTACTTTATTTTATTCAAGTTTAGGTTTGAATGCATATCTCCATAAGTGCACATGGTCGTATCATATAACCTTACATGTGCATGCATCTTTGGTGATAGTTCAGCTTCCACGTAAAGTTACATCAGTTTAACCTACATTTTCCACATGACTGACTTGCATTCAAGTTTACGTCCAAATTCATACCACTGTAATCTTGTACGATAATGCATGGTAGGATCATATAACCTTGCATGTTAATGCATCTTTGGTGGCAGTTCAGCATCCAGGCAAAATTAGGTAACTTTGACTTACATTTTCCTCACGGTTAACTGACATTCAAGTTAACATACTAGTTCATATTTCAGTAATTGAACATAACAGGATCATCTTATATTGCATGTTGATGCATCTTTGATGGTAGATCAGTATCCAGGCAAAAAAGGGTCCCTTTGACATGTACTTTTTAAATTTTTGGGTAAGTACATTCAAGTTTACATTTGAATTAATATTTCATGCAGTTACCATACGTGATGGGATCATTTTGCTCTGCATGTTGATCGGTTGTATGTCAGAATCCAGCAAAGTTTGGTCACTTTGTGCTATTATTGAATACATTGGCAAACAAATACAGGTGCCAAAGGGGAGAAAAGGGAAAAATATAGATTCAAAAATCCAGAAACATATGCAATATAGTGGCAGCACAAAGAGACCTGTCAAGTCTCATGCGATCGGTATGAGACTCATGAGATTCATGTGAGACTCACACATTTGTGTCAAATGTGCCAAATTTGTGTCAAATTTCTTCGATCTTTTATTTTTTTTCATTTGATCTTTGACCATTTTAGCAAACTTCAAGTGAGATGTTTTCAAAACTTGAGAGGTATACAGAATTGAAGACAACTTTTCAAAGATAAAACAAAAATGAACAAGAAAACCACAAAACTAAAGCACTAGCACATTGTACATGAACCCCAACAAAAGCTGGAGCTGTCATCCCATACACTGAAAGAATAAGTATCATCTACTCCACTCATGGCTTCTGTCATTCTGCCAATGAAAAATCTTCTCATATGCATAAATCTAAGTTGGTGTTTGTCAGTTTGGTAAAGTTAACTCTTTGTCCATTAAAAAAAATTTGTAATAATCTGTCAAATCATGGTGACAAACATAAAATATCTGTCATTACAATTGTGGCAGTCACAATTGTGATCAAACATGACCTTGGTATTAAAGTTTTCGAGATGGTCGTTATACTCTGTTGACAAAATTGCTGTAAAATACTACAGGCATGACAATAAAGAATTAGTTGTGAAATATTACTGCTCAAAGATAGAAAGTTTACAATTGGAGAGGTCAAAATCATCACACTTGTCATCAATATTGATTTCTGGCATCCAGGTGAATACAGGGGTACAAATCCATGTATGATGCTCACAGTAGTCTCTTTTGATTTCAGATTTATTTCGGTAAGTACAGTACTAAGATGACTAATCCTTCAATTTAGGATTGTTTAATGAAACATTTATATGCATGGAACTGAAAATAAAGGGCTTGGCTAGTTTATTATCCTTTATTTAAACTAACCTTTGCATGAACCTGGCTATATGCAGAATAAAGAAATAAATCCACTGTAAGCCGTGCACATTTAGTGCCTATAGGTATCCCTCTTGTTTGTTGGAACATTTGTCCTCCAAATTCTAAAATTATGTGATCATGTGCAGATAATAGGGGTGGCATAAGAGGCATGTGCCCCCCCCCCCCCAAAAAAAAAAAAAAAAAACCAGGACAGCTATAAATTTTTATGGTTCATTGAGGTTTTGGCAAAAGAATCTGTCCAAAAATATGTGTTTTTATGCCCCGCCCACGAATGTGGAAGGGGCATATAGTGTTACCCTTGTCCGTCCTTCCGTCCGTCCGTACGTCTGGTTAAGTTCTGCGTTTAAGTCCATTTCTCAGAAACTGTAAGAGGTAGAACAATAATAATAGGCCAGTAGGTAGATATTTGATAGTACTACAGACTTCACTCGGTAGTTTGACCATGTAACCTACATTTCATGCTTGAGTGACTCTGGTTAAGTTTTGTGTTTAAGTCCATTTCTCAACAACTACACATTATAGGACAATGATATTTCATCAAATTAATTGCTTTGACAAGTACTATCCAAATCATTGACAATTAGGTGGCTTTGACCTAAATTTTACGCTTCAGTGACTTTGGTAAAGTTTTGTGTTAAAGTCCATTTCTCAACAACTACGCATAATACCGTATAACAGGAAATTTTTGCGGAACTTAATTTTTGCGGTTTGAGGGTAAAAATGTGCATCTTTTTTTCGTGAATTCATATTTTGCAGTTCCTTTCTAGCTGTAAAAAAATGTAGTGCGAATATTGCCTCTATATACCATGAATTAATTTAAGTTACAGTTCTGTATAACGGAAATAAGCTATGGAATTATTTTTCAATATAAATTAAAAAATATGTGATATTTTATTGCATGTTTGCCAAGCTTTCATTCTAATTGAAATAATATGTTAAGTTTGAATTACAGTTAAACTAGTCAATAATTGCAGGTGACATATTAATTATTTAACAGGTAAATCTCTCAAAACATTGTCTGACTTTATCTCAACTGCCACTCAATATATCGGTAAACAAAAGAAAAGAGATCAAAGGTAATTAATTGGAGTTTTGAAATCAAATTGTTAAAGTCTACTTAATTAACAGGCAAAATTAGCCTTATTGCCAAGCCATTTTGAACTTTATTTCTTAAAACAAGCTAACCACAATACACTTGACATATCTATGCACAGTTCTATTTATATTTAATATTTACTGAGGCATTTAGTAACAGCGTCATTGTTTGTATTGTTTTTTAGGTAATTGCAGATGATCTTTTCAATGCAATAATAATTATTTTATTTTTTCCGAATTTAATTTTTGCGGTCTTCTGGTGACCGTGAAATAACGCGAAAATTAGATTACCGCAAAATTTTCCGGTTATATGGTAGGACAAAGATATTTCATCAAATTAATAATTGCCTTGATGGGTACTACCCAAATCATTGACAATTAGGTGGCTTTGACCTACATTTTACACTTCAGTGACTTTGGTTAAGTTTTGCGTTTTAAGTCCATTTCTCAACAACTACACATTATATGACAATGATATTTCATCAAATTAATTGCCTTGATGAGTACTACCCAAATCATTGACAATTAGGTGGCTTTGACCAACATTTTATGCTTCAGTGACTCTGGTTAAGTTTTGAATTTAAGTCCATTTCTCAACAACTACACATTATAGGACAATGACATTTCATCAAATTGATTGCCTTGATGAGTATTACCAAAATCATTGACAATTAGGTGGCCTTGACCTACATTTTACGCTTTGGTGAATTTGGTTAAGTTTTAAATTTAAGTCCAATTTTCTCAACAACTACACATTATAGGACTATGATATTTCATCAAATTAATTGCCTTAATTGGGTGAGTACTGCCCACATCAATGACAGTTAAGTGGCTTTAACCTACAATTTATAAAAATGTTATCTTTTGCAATTAATCTTTTGGCGGGGCATCCGTGTCTTACAGACACATTCTCTAGTTTCTTCTAATCTTCAAATCCTGGTTCTGCCTCTCATGGTAATACAAGAATTATCATCCTATTTATACCTTTCATTGGAATCAGTGTGGTATTAAGAATAAACTCCTCATTATCTTTTACCTATCACCAAATATAAAATTATCGAAAATAGCAGTCATTTGCAGAGCTTTGTTTCAATCAGTTTGATATTTGGGAATCTTTAATGGTTGGCAAGTTTTTGTCCTTTTTGTTTTTCTTGTGCAGTTCTCTAGTGGATTGTGGCATGTGATTGTTATTTTCTGCCATTGTAGTTGTTTGCTGTTATCTTCTGTTTATTAAAAGAGAAAAACAAGCTGCTAAAAATGGGTACTCTCATTGTTCAA
Source organism: Modiolus philippinarum (assembly GCA_002080025.1). NCBI lineage: Eukaryota > Metazoa > Mollusca > Bivalvia > Mytilida > Modiolidae > Modiolus > Modiolus philippinarum. The sequence continues at coordinate 22,457 of MJUU01044599.1, read as the reverse complement.
TGAACTCTTTCAATACACCAGCAGGTCCAACCTCTGAAAAATTGGGTTTCAATGAGGTTTAAGGGAAAAAAATGGAGATCCAGTCCTTTTATGTCATTTATGTCTAAATTTTGCACGAGATTTTTCAAAATTTTAAGAAAAAAGGGGTTCAAACCTCCAGACCCCCCTCCGCTTTTTGCGAAATTGCTCATCAGAATTATTTTTTTCAATATGTGTTTAAAATATTTTTTTAAATTGCAAGTTGAAATCTAAATATTGATTCAAATTGCTCATTGAAAATTTTATTTTGATATATCTTCCATTCACTTTTGAGTTACACAGTTTAAAAAAAAAACTTTCTCTATTAGCATAGTTGCCATCTCTGTATTCAAGGTTTCTTTCTTTCTCTTGCATTTAATTGTAAAGAAAATTAAATAAATGAGAATAATATGGGAGTATTGAAAATATTGCAGAATAGGAAAGTTTGATCCATATAAAAAGTTTCCGAATTTCTTTCGTGTCCGTCCGGTGTTACCATTGGCATTTAGAATTATTTATTGGTTATCTCCCCTGTGATGATAACTTTCGCTTTGGAATTGATCTTGTTATTGAAATTTTGGTTGATTTAAACAGAAAACTGACACATCAACACATATAATTTCGTTCAGTATACAAACCATCCCAGAAGCCTGGCATAATGATGGATTGAGGCGTTGATAACCTCCAAACATCACTCTGGCGACAGTGGGCGTTACTTTTCATTACCACATGACAGTGATTTTGTATACATTTCTATTTGACCATGGCCGACTTTCTTGCTGAAAATAACCAATGTGGACAAAATATTCTCCGTCTTGTGTCAAGAGGAAACGCTATTTTGGCGGAACTTTTGAGACTTTCAGAAGTGATCCCTCCAGTTTTTAAACTCGAAACACCACAAGAGAAATTGAAATATGCAGACATTATAAGTGATTTTAACTACTTCAGAAATGCAGAGTATTTTGACAATAAAATTGAATCAAAAGTGGTGAGCATTACTTGTTTAAGTACATGAAGTAGTTGACACATGTGACATGATCAGTGGAACAGTGTTACATCACAGGCTAATCCCTTTTGGGATTCGAAGCCAGAGATGTTTTTTGATATTGCCTGCCTCCGAGGCAGGCAATATCAAAAAACATCTCTGGCTTCGAATTCCAAAAGGGATTACATCACAGGCGTCAGAAATTTTATCAATATTTCATTTCAAGTTAAAATACGTGTATGAATGTGTGGGGTTTCATATTTTAACTTGAAATATTGCTAAAATTTCCGACTCATGTGGTTAGATACAATAACATAACCCTCAGTCCACTATGTCATGTATGTTACTGTGAACATAATGGACTGAGGGTTACAATGTACATTATCCTAACTAACTGTCTTTATACATTTTGGGGGAAATGGGGTTTATGGTCTTGAAGCTTTTTTTAAGTTTTTTGTTTTGGTTTTGCTAAATGAATGGAAAATAACATGTATAATAGCCACACCTCCCCTGTTCTCATTCTCAAATATCACTAGCATGTTTTGATAGAGCAACTACTCAAAATTATTTACATGTACTAGTTTGGTGCTCATTTGGGCAGAAATCTGCAGATAGGATCGACAATATACAGTACAGGCAGAGTCATATGATGATAAATGTCCCTGTCGGACATGTCCCAAACCCAAAATCTGACAATTTTATGAGGGGTCATAAAATTGTCCTTCTGCTTCACTGATAGGTGATCAGTTTTATTGCCTGTTTTATATCTATTTTAAATATTTAATTTGAAAACAGATAATAATTATTAAAAGAAAAAATTCAAAAGAAAAATAGTAATAAGTTGTATTTTTTTTTCTTACATAAGACATATAATAATATAAGAAATTTCTTACTATTTATAATTAACAATTTTTTTATAGATTATTTGCAGATACTTGCTTTTTTATTTGTATCAAAAAATTAAAGACTACATTTTTTATATTTACATAGAAAATTGAAACAATCATTTGAAATTTTCTAAATTGTACATGTTTAATACTTGTACATTGATTGTCAGGTGTGTAATTAATTTTACTTCATTTTTTTTTAATTTGAAATACAAAATCAAATAAATACAAAACTTATCAAGTTTTTGATTAATAAAAATAGTAGATATTTATTTTATTTTTGATTCATTATAAATAAAAATGCATTTAAAATTCATTAAAATTTTTGTGGCCTTCCACAGGTAAGGGACTATCATTGACTTATCACTAAATCATAACACCAGTCAAGTACATTAATTATTTTATGACCATGTTTTATGACCCCTAAGCCTCATTAACAGCAGGGGATTAGTCTGACTGGGACATCTGTCGGACATGTCTGACATCATGTCTGATTCGGACATCTATCATCATATGTCTCTACCTGTACTGTAAACTAATGGGATATGTCACCATACCTGTCAAGTCACTTGATTTCGCAGGGTGTGACCTGATATTTTCACTTGTCACCCGCGGATGAAATGCAGTAACCCAATCAGGTTGTCAAATAACCGGAGAAACCAAAGTCATCACCCGTCTTCACCCAGATATGATTTCCGGTAACGCTTTGTATATCAAGGTTCTTATTTTTATATCCGGTTGAGTTTTTATTTACTCGTCGGCTTGGATTATTGTCTCTTTGGGTTAATATGAAGCCTTTAGGAAGTTTATTGAGCCATTTTTAGACTACTATATGCATGGAGTGTACTGAAAACGTCTCGCAATCAATGGAAAAGATTGATTTATGGACCAGCAATGTTCAAGTTGAACTTCATTTGATCTCCACAAATGTCAAAACAGAAATGCTTTACAAGTGTTCGTGAAAAGAAAATTTAATTGGGCTGTTGGTTAAATCACGCCACCTGGCAATGCATATTTACAAAATAGTAATGCAGATAGTAAAAAGTTTTGTCAGTTGTCAAAAGGATGAATACCGTTTTTAGGTCAAAATTAAACTTTGATCCATTTTGCCCAGTTTTGGCATGCAAATATTTGTTTATGTTTGAGGGGGGTCCAAGTAAAAATCATAATCAGCAAATGTGAAACAAAGGTATTCAATGTACATGAAATTCAATTATGATAAAGTAAGTTCACAACAGTATATAAAGTGTGTAAAAAATTGATTGGTAAAGGAAAAATTGGGTGGAAAAAGTTCGTCACACGTAGTGGTGTTCCGATGATCGGAAAATGTCTCAAATCGGTCGGTTGACTATCCAGATGTGATTAATCGATTGAGATTTTCTACAATCGATTGATAATCGGTTCACTAAAAGTACATGTGACCTTTAGGGAAAAAATATGAAGGCCATGAAAAGTTAATACATTTGAAAACTTGCCCTCCCTGATCAGTTTCAGCTTCAGCTTGCTAAAACCAGGATGTACTTTTGCCATCACTTTACATCCGTCACCTGTCTCATTCCCTATAGTCTTTGCATCATCTGTCCATTGTCCTTCTTCTTTGTCTGTCCGTCATGAACGTTTTAATTAAAAGATTTTCTCCTCTGAAACTACTTGGCCAATTGGAACAATGAACTTGGTTACAACATTCCTTACATTGTCCCAATGTAAAACGTTGTTTCGGGGTTCAAAGATGCCGCTAGAAGGGAACCTAATTTAACACTGAAGCCTATGGGACACATATATAAAGATCTTCTTCTCACAAAATGCTTGCCCAAATGGAACTTAAATAACTTATAGTAATCTTCGGGTTATCCCTTGTAGAAAAAATTCATGAAAAAATTCTATACCAGAAACAAGATGGCTACCAGCAGGAAGCATAGTTTAAGATCAGACCTTATAGGAACATATTTTTAAATCCTTTTCTCTGAAACTATCAGTACTATTGCAACAAAACTTGCTCACAATGTACATAAGATAGACTCATTTTATAATATGTCCAGCAAGTTTTGATTCTATCAAGATGGCTGCCAGTGAATCATAGCTAAACACTGTATTCTATTGGAACAATTTCAAAGATCTTCCCAATTGAAAAACTAATAGGCTAGTAAGAACCAAACTTGGTCAAAACAGTCTTCAGGTAGTCCATATGTTTATGGGGGAAAGTCAGTGGTTATCTAAATGTACAAATTTCACATTTACAAACTAAACCATTTAGAATATATGAATATTAGTTCCAATGAAAAGCAAGCAATTCACACTACAGACACATATTCAAAAGTCCTAAAGCAAAATTAAAGGAGGAATTGCAGGATAACCGATTATGACCGATAATCGGTCGGTTAAGCCTATCCGATTACGATAGATAATTGGTTGGTATTTTCATCCGATTGAACACCACTAGTCACACGCTTATAATACAATATTTGGGATGAAAAAAGTTCGTCACGTGATTTTTCACCATCCAATGCAGGTCATGACCAGATTTTTGGTCATAAGAGGTTGACAGCTATGTGTCACTCCTGCATGTACATTTGTATTAAAAAAAATGTTCAATTGACTTTTGTACACAACTCACAACAATATTGGAAGTTTAATTTCATATTTTCTTTTAGTTTGGAGTCAAAAATTAATATAAAGGCTTCCTTCCTATAACTGACAGTATTTAGAGTAAAAAACTTGATGTAAAGATTTCCTGCCTATTAAACTGACAGTATTTCAATATCTTTTCTCTTGATCCTCAGATATAGGCTGTTTTAATATTTGACATCTCATTAAAATTTTTGTTAGTCTCAGTAAGAACTCATCGTTAGTTATTTTATCTTTCCTACATTAATAAGGGTTGAAAAAGTAATGTGAATCAGTGGCAATTATCAGGATTATGACCTTTTGCAAAGAGTTGGCCCACTGATAATTTAGATAGAGAAGCCCAGTCTGATAATACTTCAACCCCTACTCATTTCTCCTCTTTTTCGGTGGCAAAGTTAGTGAGAACTGAACTGTCAGTCTAAAACGTATAATCCAAGGGCCATGGCAACATTGGAAAAACGAAAACATAACATGAGTATAAAGACCTAACATGAGTATGTCACAGGAAAATGAAGACACACATACATTTTGTACATACAAAGATGAACATTATGGACCCACTGGTGCACCAGTGGAGTAAGCATCTCCCGCTTCTTATAAGACACCCACCTTGCTGAACATGTCAACTCCAGTTGTAGAGTCAAATTCTGGCAGAGAAAAAACAAACTTTAGCTGTATAGAGAAAGATCTGTTGTCATTTGGCAAACAGATATCCCATAGCCTTCCACAAGATTGTGATGTGGATCTTAAAACTTACGCAAAGTAGCTGCAATCAAATTTTGTTGCCCAGGTTGTCCTATCTAACATGTCTAACTGAATGTCTTCTGTCTTACAAATTATTAAATGATCAACCTGTTCCTGTCCTGATATCACTGAAACACTGCACACTTGATATAAAATTCTGACTATCAAACAGTCAGGGAGGAAGATACAAGAACTAAATGTACAGAAAACATGGAATGTTATCATATTAAGAATGAACTGAATTTTTTTTGTCAAAAAACATGAAAAAGTATGCAAACTATTGTTTACTTACAAGTATACAAAAGTTTTTGACTTGAAAGTAAATTTACACAGATGTTGAGATGGAATGATATAAAAGACAGCTCAATAATTGAGATTTTATTTCTAAAATCCTCTTGAGGATACTATTTTTATGTGATTTACTTGGTTTTGACAGGAACTTCAAGATTTAGATGAAGAATTTAGAGAAAACAATATTGAAATACTAACCAGATTTTATCAAGCCTTTTCAAGTGTTCACAAATATGTTACAGACTTAACAAGGTGAGTTCTCTCCCTTTTTTCCAAAGATTATGCTATTGAATTGATTGATTGATATGGGATTTGACGTCACTTTCAGCAGTATTTCAGCTATCTCTTTTAGTGGCGGAGGAAGCTGGAGTGCTCGGAGAGAACCACCGACTTTGGGCAATTAACTGACTTACCTTATCACTTACGATTGTCAGTCGAGTGCACCCTTTTTTGTAATGTACAAAGTGGGGCACGAACTAACTCCGCAGTGGTGATTGACTACAGTGGTTGTATAGGTAGTAGATCTACCTTAACCAATCAGCCACCCAGGCCCCCATTCTGCCATTGAAAATGTATGTATAATTTTCTGCATTTCTTATTAAACCCCCTACTTTAGCAGGTGGTATATAGTGGTCATGGTGTCTGTTCATCCGTCCTTCTATTCGTTATTCCACTGTGGCGTACATACTTTGTGGCGACAACTTCTCATAGACCACTTGATGAAACTCAATGAAACTTTCACATAATGTTCAGTACATATCCATTGTGCACCAGCTACTAAAAAATTTGATTTCATTTCAAGTTTTTTTTTCTTTGGGGAGGGGATTTTTTTACATATGGAATCAAACGGGGAAGCAGGGGTGGGTTATGTTTTTGTTAGCTTTGCTCACACTTTTTCTAGTTTTTCTATAGTATTATGAAATTTGATAGATTTATCTAAGATCTAAGATTTTTTCTATTTTCAAAGAACCATTTTCTGCATAATTGTGCAAGGAACTGTTTTATCCATGTAGTATTTGAGTTTTAATTTTTGCTTGATCAACTTGAGTATACTTTTGATAGATTTTTAGAAGATTTAGAAGAAGGAATATATATACAACATTCACTGGAGAGTGTTCTGATTAATGATGATGGAAAACAGTTGTTGGTAAGAAATGTTGTTAAAAATGTCCATCTATCATAAGGCTATGTTTTATTTATTTTTTTAGTTAAAAGTAAAAAAAATTGGTTTAAATTAGAAGATCTTATTGTAATATGCCAAGTATTACAAAATAGAATACATCTTTTTTAAGTGATTGAGCAATTTCAAAATATATATTAGTGTTCAAATTTTGATAAAACTTGTAAAGAGTCATACTAAAAGTGTATAAAGTTTATCGTATAACTACATAAATAAACTGATTCATATGATTAACACAATCATGGATATGCTTATTATAAGCATACTGAGAACATGCAGAATACCCAAATTGATGATGGACATATTTTCAAATTTTCGAAATATCGTCATGAGCAGTTTACCTAACCATGCAACCTTGAGCTTTCTGGGTGGTAAAACAATTTCCCAAATGTCATTTGTTAATTATAACCTTTCAGCTTATTATGTTATGGATATTTACATGTATATGAGTATATAATAATACCGAAAAATAGGACTTTACAATAACAACTTCAATTATAAACGTATTTCTTTTACATGTATTTTACAGTGTGAAGCTTTGTTTCTATATGGTGTTATGTTAATCGTTATTGATACAAAGATAGACGGACTAATCAGAGAAAGAATACTTGTATCATACTACAGATATAGGTAAACCTGTCTAAATAACAAAATATAGAAGTTACTGTGAATTAAGTCTCTGAAAATGGCCATAAGTTTCTGCATGATTATGGTCATTATGACAACTCATGTCTCTTCAGTGCAGATCATGTCAAAACATTTGAAAATCTAATAACTGAGAAATATGTAATGTACCACCAATAGAATCTAAAATCTAAATACGGAGTCCCCGTGGTAAAGGTGTATGCTTTTTATTTTTCTTAGATATGGTGTACTTGTACATGAGATAATATCTCATGTGTACACTTTGTTCAATTACTATTATCTAAATTTATGCAAATTCTAAAACCAAATGATTAACTCCCTCCATTGAGTTTTGTCCTTAGCTATATTTGATATTACTGATTATTCGGATCTCGTTTGGTTTTCTGCATTTTAAACATTTTTGAAATTATGCATTTTAAACATTTTTGAAATTATGCATTTTAAACATTTTTTGAAATTATGGATTTCCTTTGTTTGGGTTCTAGTGCTGCTGATGAGGAATTAATTTCCGAAATGGCCATACAGCTCATTAAAATTATTGCAGTTGGAGTTAGCATATGTGTTATGGTCTCATGTTCATTTACTCCATATCCTTTCATAAAATATCAAAATCAGCTATGGACAGAGCTGTGCAAGAGGGAGATACTTATTAGTTTTAATCCAAATTTTCTTAAATGAATCCTGTTTAAACTAAAAACCTATCTGAAACGAAGCCAGAACTAAACTGGAAGCTTGTCTGAACTGAATTCTAAATTAATTTGAAGACCTGTTTAAACAAGAACATGATTAATAACCCTAATCTTGTCTAAACTTAATGGACAGTTGTCTAAACCAAACCAAACTTTACAAGGAACTTGACTTAACTAAACCCTTCCTAAATTGAAAACCTGTTAAATCCAATAGAAAAAAGAAGGAAAACAGGGTATATGTCAAAGAGACAACGACCCAAAGGGGAGTAAATCCAAGCATGTTTTACATCTTTTTGTATTTTAAACCTGTATTAACCAAAAACCTTATTCCCAAAAGGGTTTAGTACTGTAACTTCTTTTCCTAAAATTTGATGTACCTCTACTAAATACTGTTGGAAATGCTCTTACTCAAAAAGTTTTGTGTTAATATGTTAAAAAAATATGTTTAATTAAGTGAAAAGGAAAAAAAAGCTTAATGTTCTCATTCTCTACTTTACCTGACTTATTTTCAGCCTCTTTGAAAATTTTATTGTCATTGACTGTCCTTTTTTTAACACATCTTTTGGATTAACAAATATTTACATTTTAATGTATAAAAATAATACAAACCTCACAACTATTGACAAAGTTATAAGATTTAATTGTTTTTTTTTAAAAAACAACTACAGTTTCAGTACATTGTATTTCTTAAAACTCTGTCTTATATTGACAGTGCTCAGAAAGCTGCTGCAGGTGACTCTAACATAGATGATGTATGTAAACTACTAAGGAGTACAGGATTTTCTAGTGCACCTGGAGCTAAGCGACCAGTAGATTATCCAGAGTCATACTTCAAGTAAGAGTTATTTGTCACATTTCACATTGCCAAGAATTGCTACGTTTTAATGTGCAAGTTTTGTTTATTTTATTTCATATTGGTATGCCTTAGAAAAAAAAATAGGAAAATGAGAAACAAATTATCTCATTTATAAAATGGAAGTACTCATTCTCTTTCAAGTAAAGTAAATAAAGTCTATTTGAATATCAGACTGTTGAGGATTTCACAGAGAAACAATTTTCAGATAAAAATTATAATTGTCCAACAAACATGAAAAAATTGTCCATTTACATCTAAAAAATCTGTCTGTTGTACTATTGCTCTGAAGTCATTTTCCAGGAAAATTTTCTTTAAACGGGGAATTTTTGCAGCAGTTATATGGTTGCAGTTTCAGCGTTACGGTATGAAGCACAAAAATAAAACTTTTGTGAACAGTTTGATCTAATTTGGTGATTTAACAGCTCAGCCGACAACCTCCAGTTAAAAACTGCATGAAATGAATTTTATTTGAAAAAGAGGAAATAATGGCTAAAAAATTTCACTGTTTACACTTTTGAACTGTAGTTTTTTAAACTAAATCATGTATTAATCGACAATTTTATCTGTTTCATCATGGATTATCTCCCATTTATTCCGTCTGCTATAGGGGTACCCACTTTGTGGCGTCAACTCCTCCTAGACTACTATGTGAAACCCATTGAAACTTTCACAGAATGTTCAGTATACATTGCCATTGTGCACCATCTATTTAAAATTTTGATTTAATCTTTTATTTCGGGGGGAGGGGGTGTGGGGTATATATTTGTGAGCTGCTCACAGTTTTTCTAGTTTTTTTTTCCATTTTCCAAGTCTTCTGATTTAAACACAACCACAACCAAAGAGAAATTCATTGTACATGTAGATTGCTAAATTGTAATCTGCCACATGCCACAAATTATTTTAATTCTGGGACTTTGCTTTTTCATAGGACATAAAAATATTCATGCATATTTTATTTTGATAAACATGTCTTGAGTCTATCTTTTTAATTTCAAAGCAATGCTTTTCAGTCGAGTTCATATCAACAGTGAATATATCAACATGGTAATTGGTCGACTGAGGTCAGATGACATATATAATCAGATATCAGCTTACCCGTTACCTGAACATAGATCAACAGCTCTCGCTACACAAGCTTCCATGCTGTATGTTATTTTGTATTTTGAACCAGAAATTTTAAGGAATCAGCAGGCAAAGATGAGAGAAATAGTGGATAAACATTTTCCAGATAATTGGGTAAATAAACTATTTAATATCATATGGTATTTTGCATAATTTTAGCATTTTTATAATGTTACTATAATTGAATACAGACCTGACTGGAAAATTGAATCTACAGCATATGTAGCTGAACGAGAAAAATAGGATGTCAATTTATGTACAGTTAAATTGTAGCCATGTTTTTCAGACTATGGCTGGAAGGAAATTATATAAATTACATATGTGAAACATTAAGGAAAGTTTTCAGGATGGGACTTGTGTCATTCATTGGGGAGATACAGAGATAACATATTATGCTATGGATTAACGGCAATTTCATGATTTTTTAATGACTTACTTACATGTATGATTCACTTTGTTTTATGTAAATTTTTCTATATTTTCCGTAATGTAAAGTAATGAAAAAGTTGTGTTGTATTTCTTATTAACAAAAAAGGACATTTCATTTGAAAGTTTTGCCCCTTTCTTATATACAATGTATATGTAAACATTCAATAAACTTCCATCCTTTAAGACTATATGGAGCAAACTCAGCATCCTTGTAAAGAGTGTTTGACAGATCAAAAACCAGAACCATAGGAATCCCATAATGCCATTGCATTTCTCAAGCAGTCCATTGTTAAAAAAAATCAATAAACAGATAAGATTTTTTATAATTTCTTTGATTTAAATAATAGGTACAGAAATAGTTTTGTACAGTGGGTAATATTTTTGCTGCAAAAAATATTTTTTAAATTTCTACTTAAAAATGAAGGATAAAGAAATGGTGCGCATGAGACAAAAAAATTTAATGTGCATGAGGCAAAATTCTGTACATGTATATGTGAAGCAAAGTAATAAAATTAGGCATTTCACGACTACATATAATTACTTCTATTTTAATTCAAAATTATACATGTACATGTTTTCACAGTTTTCTAGGTAAATATTTGTAAATGTGAAATATTTTCACAGCTGTCTTATCTTTCACTTGTTCAAGGTTCATCAGACAGTTGATATAAGCTATATTTTATATTTAGGTTATAAGTGTATACATGGGTATGACTGTAAACCTACTGGATGCTTGGTCACCATATAAAGCTGCATCAACAGCATTAAATAACACTTTAGAACCAGCAAATATCAGAGAACAGGTATTTATAATTTGATAATGTGTTAAACATAATTGATATTTAACTCATTAAGTCCCTTTCTCTGACTATAAAAATGATTTTTCCATCAAGTTTTTAATGCTGATTTTGAGATCAGCATATCAAATACAGTTAAAAGTATTGTCAAATCAGATTGAGAGAAAATTAAATATTGTATCTTACATTTTATGACAAAATGAAAAAAAAAAAAAACTGATGATAATTCATTTTGTGTATATCTCAATATATACTTACATGTGTTTCTGCTATTGTTTTCACAAAAGTTAATTGCATGCATGTAGTTATACCCAGCAACGAAGTTGCGGAGGGTACATAGTTTTTGACTGATCCGTCAGTCCGTCCGTCCGTCTGTCATCAAGTGGGTACACTATTTGTCCGGATAACTCCTCCTACAGTTTTTAAGCTAGGAAGTTTTTATTTTGGAGGTTGATTGTGCACATATCAAAGATGTGCATACTACTTGGATTTTGATTTTTGATAATTTTTCAGCAAACTACACATTGTTGAACTTTGTCATTTTTATGCATTATATTGCATATAGGGTACACCATTTGTCCGGATAACTCCTCCTACAGTCTTTAAGTTAGGAAGTTTTTATTTTGCAGGTTGATTGTGCACATATCAAAGATGTGCATACTACTTGGATTTTGATTTTTGATAATTTTTCAGCAAACTACACATTGTTGAACTTTGTCATTTTTATGCATTATATTGCATATAGGGTACACCATTTGTCCGGATAACTCCTCCTACAGTTTTTAAGCTAGGAAGTTTTTATTTTGCAGGTTGATTGTGCACATATCAAAGATGTGCATACTACATGTACTTGGATTTTGATTTTTGATGATTTTTCAACAAACTACACATTGTTGAACTTTGTCATTTTTATGCATTATATTGCATATAGGGTACACCATTTGTCCGGATAACTCCTCCTACAGTTTTTAAGCTAAAAAGTTTTTATTTTGCAGGTTGATTGTGCATATATCAAAGATGTGCATACTACTTGGATTTTGATTTTTGATAATTTTTCAGCAAACTACACATTGTTGAACTTTGTCATTTTTATGCATTATATTGCATATAGGGTACACCAATTGTCCGGATAACTCCTCCTACAGTTTTTAAGCTAGGAAGTTTTTATTTTGCAGGTTGATTGTGCACATATCAAAGATGTGCATACTTCTTGGAGTTTGATTTTTGGTAATTTTTCAGCAAACTACACATTGTTGAACTTTGTAATTTTTATGCATTGTATTGCATATAGGGTACACCATTTGTCCGGATAAATCCTCCTACAGTTTTTAAGCTAGGAAGTCTTTATTTTGCTGGTTGATGGTGCACAAATCAAAGATTTTCATGCTACTTGGATTTTGATTTATGATAATTTTTCAGAAAACTACACATTGTTGAACTTTGTCTTTTATATGAATTATATTGCATACTAGTAGGGTGCCCAATGTCCAAAAAGACGCTTAGATTGCGAGTTTGGGTTAACGGAATAACACACAACTAATTTTTGTTTTATAGGTTGGAATAGTTATTAGATTTTATATTTTTCATTGTCGTAGAAAGTTTCCGTGGTCACTATTTCTGTAATTTCTCATTTTTAAGGGGTACCCTATGGCAGGTTCTTAGATATGGTATCTTTAAATTTATAGAAATTAGTAAGAGTCTCGGATATCCTGATAAAAAGCTATTTTTGTGAAAGTCCAGACCTAAAATTTTGTTTTACTAGCTAGAATATAACTTATTATCCATTGGATTTTAAAATTTGTCGGTTTTAAAAATGGAATAAAAAGGGTCATGAGTTTAAGACATTTTTGTTGAATACGAAATTACTTACCTGAATTTTCGAAATATTCTAATTTAAACGGAAACACGACTATCATCTGTACATATGTGCCAAAAATCATGGGTGTCATGTCTGCCATTACACAGAAATCAACATATAAAAGCATTAAATTTGCTTAAAAATCTAAAAATTTTATGTGAATCTGGAATTTTTATAGCTTGATAAATCTAGAAACTTGTGAAGCGCGACAATTCTAATCTATATGATGGTAGAATAACATGGTAGACCAAGTCTTGTCAAATTATCTTGATCTGTTGAAGATTTTTAAATTGGTCGAATTTCGAATTTTCATGTACATACTAATGTTTTTACATTTAAGTTGAGATTTTGCTATCTATGTAGATGATATAACAGGGTTTTGGTCAAGTTTTATTGGTTTTATTAGGTTTTATGGTAGTGCGTATTTTTCATTGAAATTTACGAAAGTAATACCAAAAACAAAAAATTGATTTATTTTGTCCAGGTTTTATTCAACTTTGAAGAGGTAAGGCTTAAAAATTTAATTCAAGGTTTCCTTTAAACAATGGTTCAACAAAAACTTAGAAAATATTATTCATAATAATTGAAAGCGTCCTTTATATATTTCAGGTGCAAAAATTCAAAATTGCACATTTCAAAAACAAATGGTAACCGTAAAACTTGTTTAATGAAGATAAATGACAAATCATTATAAAAAATAAATCAACGAACTGTCTGGATAAAATAAATTTTATTTTTTGAAACTTTCGTGAGGGGTTTGTTGGTAAAATGAAGCCAACTTTTAGTTCCGTGAAATTTTTCTTGGTTTTAGGAAATGACCTTTAACCCCATTTTAAATAAAATATGACCAAATTTGATCTGTACGACATTGTTATTTCGATGCGCCATGACCTTCTCTTTCCAAAAATGTATAATGCAGGTGTGTGTGATTCCGTTAACCCAAATTCGAAAAAATCTTCGCTTGGGCACCCTACTATACAGGGTACATCATTTGTCCGGATAACTCCTCCTACAGTTCATTAGATAGCAAGTTATTATTTTGCAGGTTGATTGTGCACATATCAAAGATGTGCATGCTACTTGGATTTTGATTTTTGATATTTTTTTCAGAAAACTACACATTGTTGAACTTTGTCATTTTTATGCATTATATTGCATATACGATATAGGGTACATTATTTGTCCGGATAACTCCTCCTACAGTTTATAAGATAGGAAGTTTACAGGGTACTCCATTTGCTCGGATAAATCCTTCTACAGTTTTTAAGATATTTTACAGGATGATTGTGCATCTGTAAGAGATGTGCAAACTACTTGGATTTCAATTTTCGATAATTTTGAGATAATGCAGGATTATCCGATATGTGGGGGCGTGGGGTATGTGAGCTTGCTCACTAAGGTTCTTTAATTTTATCAGTTCTCAGAAAACGTCTGCAAACAAAATCATAAAAATAAAAAAAAGATATATTCATACACATATTTGACAATGAATGGTTCTCAGAAAAATTTAAGTGGATTGTTAACTGGGCGGCTACCAGATCTTTTAAGTGCAACTCCTCTGTAACCATTCAACAGAATTTCATCAAACTTTGAATGTAGCAAGGACATCATATGTAGATGTGCATATTGTCGGATCTTTTTCATCGTACAATTTTTCCAGGAGTTATGGCCCTTTGAACTTAGAAATTTATAGGTGTTTTGACCATATGCTTGTAAGCGCAACTGCTCTGTAACCGTTCAACAGAATTTCATGAAACTTTGTATGTAGGAAGGACATCATATGCAGATGTGCATATTGTCAGATATTTTTCATGGTACAATTTTTTCCAGGAGTTATGGCCCTTTGAACTTAGAAATTTATAGGTGTTTTGACTAGATGCTTGTAAGCACAACTCCTCTGTAACCATTCTACTGAATTTCATGAAATTTTGTATGTAGCAAGGACATGGAAATTTATAGGTGTTTTGACTATATGTTTGTAAGCACAACTCCTCTGTAACCATTCTACAGAATTTCATGAAACTTTGTATGTAGCAAGGACATCATATGCATATGTGCATGTTGTTGGGGATTTTTCATCGTACAACTTTTCCAGGAGTTATGGCCCTTTGAACTTTGAAATTTATAGGTGTTTTGATGATATGCCTTTGTTTGGCTTTAAAGTAAAGTATAACTTATCACCAATTTTTAAGAGTGATGGCATACACTGCACAAAATGAAAGGAGGTATAAGTTAAACAGCTTTTCACACAAGAAGTACCTATTTCTCCATTCAAATAGTGAAGGAAAACCCGATTTGATGTCGTATCGACAGCCAATTCTTGTTTTTCTTGATGTTTTACAACTGCTATTTTTCAGGCAACCAAATATGCCAGTAAACTTGAGAAATTACACATTCCATTAGAGAAGTATCTAAAAGAAGGTGTATTGACAGAGGAATTTGTATTGGACAATATTCCAAAGATGATGAATGTGATGAGGGATAGTAATGTTACACTGAGATGGTTAATGTTACATACATCAGCTCTATCACCAAGTGAGTACATCAGCTCTATCACCAAGTGAGTACTCTATTGTCTATCATCTTTGAGCAAATGCAAGTGTGATTGTGACATGAAATAATGTCTATCTACCGAAAGTATAACTCAAAGATACAGCTAAGTATCCATGCAAACACTGTCATCTGATTTCCCAATAAAATTACCTAAAGATTAGTATTACATGCATTTAAGAGAATGTTCATGGAAAGATCAGGCAGTCGCTGGCACAAGGCAAATTTTGTTTTTGGAAATATTTGGCATTTTGAAATCACAAACACATATAATCTTCAAAACTATTTCTGGTTTTCAATCGACGTAAATGATGTAAGAGGAATTAAAAAAAGAATTTACAACAAATTGGAAAATAAGGGGAGAAAATTCCTTTATTTGTACAAAATTTTGTTGGATTGTTTGGATATTTGTATAATTTGGCTCTGAATTTGGAACCAAAAATTGGTTGGGAACAGATTTACCATGTGGCAGCCATAATATACGATCTGCCTGATTCCTACATGGACAGCCTCTTAATTAATTGTAAGGAAACAAATAAGTATAAAAAATATGAAGGAAGTAATTTATCCAGATTGTCATTGGAAAATTATATCCAGCATAAGATATAGAAAATGCCAAATTGGTAAATACTAGAGTTGTTACATATTTTTACAGGTGCTGAAATGAACAAAAGATGTAAACAGTTGAGAGACCAAGTGTTATCTGATGCTAAATTTAATGCTCTAGTGGTGTTTAGATTACTTCTTAGTGTTGGGCAGTTTGAATTTAAGTTGAAAGAGGTATACTCATAATGAATTATTACTATTCAATTCAAATTTGACTAAAGTGAAAAATGCAAATCTTTTATGGATTGATAAAAATGAAATACAGAGATTCAGACAAGTAAATATCATTTTGTACCTTTTTATTCGCCAAGTGCTGCCTAATTTGTATATGTTATCCGGCTCTTGACAGCTATGTATCGTAAAATATCAGCCTGTGAGCCAGAATATGAAGCACAGGGGCAAGTGAGTGTAGTGAACGAGCCCCAAGCTTCATATTCTGATGAGCTGGATGATGTTTTACAATACTTCAGCTGTCAAAAGACTGACAACTTGTTTATCAACCTTCATTTTGTATTTTAGATTTGTATTTACTGAAGTGAGCTTTCATATTCTCCAAAAGATGCGCGGGAAATTCAACATAGATTTCATTCTAGCGTTTTCAGTAATTTTCAGGTTCAAAAACATGTTTAGTCATCTAGTCACTGTTCTACTACTAAAGTTTCTATTATACTCACTAATACCTTGACTGCTATTAAAAATCTGGTTATAAATTTCTGTAACAAAGTATATGAAAACAGTGGTATCAATCATTTTTGGAGTGTAAAAAATTCATTGGAAGTTCTTGATAAATTAAATGCTTATAATGCCCCTTTCGAATCCCTTGAAAGTTTTGATTTCTCTACCCTCTATACTACCTTACCACATAATCTTATAAAGGAAAAATTCAGACGTCTTATTCAATGGGCATTCAAAAAATCTGATTGTGAATATATTTGTTCTAATTCCTTTCAAACACATTTTAGTAATACAAAACAAAAGAACTCAATTAATTGGACTTGTTTTGATATGATTTCAGCGCTTGAATTTTTACTTGACAATATATTCATTCGTTTCGGTAACTCTATTTATCGCCAGGTCATAGGAATTCCTATGGGTACCAATTGTGCACCACTTATAGCGGACCTCTTTTTGTACTGCTACGAATCTCAGTTTATGACCAACATCAGCAAAGACCCATCTAAACAGCATTTAATTGAAAAGTTTAACAATACTTTCCGATATTTGGATGATATTTTAACTTTGAATAATGACGACTTCAATACGTATTATA
>MJUU01044595.1:0-22904 GCA_002080025.1 Modiolus philippinarum | reverse complement strand
TTTTTTATTTATTCATTCTTTTATTTATTTTGTTTATTTATCTATTTGTTTGTTGACCATTTGAACTACACAATGGGTAATTCAGCGTTGAAATTGATTGGAAAAGGAAATTTCGATCATCAAAGGGTACTCATTTGCATTTTGACGGACCCTTTGGTCTGAGCGCGCAGCGCTCAGACCCGCAATTATAAAGCGCAAAATTTGCACATAAAATGAAAGACAATTGAAAGCGCTTTCAAATTAGCCTATTTGCCAGAACGTAGTAGCATTATTAATTTATTGCATGAATCACAATAAAATAAAGAACATGCCGGATGGGACGTCGACCGGATTACCAAGGTCCTCAGTCGAATGTTATACGGATTTTCCTTACTGGTCTCTTCCTTTGATCGATTCGGACTTTTATTGTCACTTTTATTTTTTACAACTACGGTGGTGTTGAGTCTCTCTATTTTTTAGTTAGTCTCTTCTGCAGGTGGACTTGTCCCCGAGAGCACCAGAACGTAGTAGCATTATTAATTTATTGCATGAATCACAATAAAATAAAGAACATGCCGGATGGGACGTCGACCGGATTACCAAGTTCCTCAGTCGAATGTTATACGGATTTTCCATTACTGGTCTCTTCCTTTGATCGATTCGGACTTTTATTGTCACTTTTATTTTTTACAACTACGGTGGTGTGGAGTCTCTCTATTTTTTAGTTAGTCTCTTCTGCAGGTGGACTTGTCCCCGAGAGCACCAGAACGTAGTAGCATTATTAATTTATTGCATGAATCACAATAAAATAAAGAACATGCCGGATGGGACGTCGACCGAATTACCAAGGTCCTCAGTCGAATGTTATACGGATTTTCCTTACTGGTCTCTTCCTTTGATCGATTCGGACTTTTATTGTCACTTTTAGTTTTTACAACTACGGTGGTGTTGAGTCTCTCTATTTTTTAGTTATTCTCTTCTGCAGGTGGACTTGTCCCCGAGAGCACCAGAACGTAGTAGCATTATTAATTTATTGCATGAATCACAATAAAATAAAGAACATGCCGGATGGGACGTCGACCGGATTACCAAGGTCATCAGTCGAATGTTATACGGATTTTCCTTACTGGTCTCTTCCTTTGATCGATTCGGACTTTTATTGTCACTTTTATTTTTGACAAGGATCCGTTGAGAAATAAAGAATTTATCAACGTTTGAAATTCGGAAATTTTAGTTGGTAAAGTCTTTCGAAGGTTCTGATAAAATTGTCTGTAAATGTATTTTACGTTTGGTTTTGTGTAATTTATATTGACAGCTTGCATACTTTGACCTTTTCACAGTGTGTGGAAGTTTTAAAAACAAGTAGTAGTTAAAATATTGTTAGATAAAAGAAAAGGGGGAGGCTGATTCAATTGTTTCCCTATCAATAAGTTTTTTATTTATTCATTCTTTTATTTATTTTGTTTATTTATCTATTTGTTTGTTGACCATTTGAACTACACAATGGGTAATTCAGCGTTGAAATTGATTGGAAAAGGAAATTTCGATCATCAAAGGGTACTCATTTGCATTTGGACGGACCCTTTGGTCTGAGCGCGCAGCGCTCAGACCCGCAATTATAAAGCGCAAAATTTGCACATAAAATGAAAGACAATTGAAAGCGCTTTCAAATTAGCCTATTTGCCAGAACGTAGTAGCATTATCAATTTATTGCATGAATCACAATAAAATAAAGAACATGCCAAATGGGACGTCGACCGGATTACCAAGGTCCTCAGTCGAATGTTATACGGATTTTCCTTACTGGTCTCTGCCTTTGATCGATTCGGACTTTTATTGTCACTTTTAGTTTTTACAACTACGGTGGTGTGGAGTCTCTCTATTTTTTAGTTAGTCTCTCCTGCAGGTGGACCTGTCCCCGAGAACACCAGAACGTAGTAGCATTATTAATTTATTGCATGAATCACAAAATTATTAAGAACATGCCGGATGGGATGTCGACCGGATTACCAGGGTCCTCAGTCGAATGTTATACGGATTTTCCTTACTGGTCTCTTTTTTTGATCGATTCGGACTTTTATTGTCACTTTTATTTTTTACAACCAGGGTGGTGTGGAGTCTCTCTATTTTTAGTTAGTCTCTTCTGCAGGTGGACTTGTCCTCGAGAGCACCAGAACGTAGTAGCATTATTAATTTATTGCATGAATCACAATAAAATAAAGAACATGCCAAATGGGACGTCGACCGGATTACCAAGGTCCTCAGTCGAATGTTATACGGATTTTCCTTACTGGTCTCTTCCTTTGATCGATTCGGACTTTTATTGTCACTTTTATTTTTGACAAGGATCCATTGAGAAATAAAGAAGTTATCAACGTTTGAAATTCGGAAATTTTAGTTGGTAAAGTCTTTCGAAGGTTCTGATAAAATTGTCTGTAAATGTATTTTACGTTTGGTTTTGTGTAATTTATATTGACAGCTTGCATACTTTGACCTTTTCACAGTGTGTGGAAGTTTTAAAAACAAATAGTAGTTAAAATATTGTTAGATAGAAGAAAAGGGGGAGGTTGATTCAATTGTTGCCCTATCAATAAATTTTTTATTTATTCATTCTTTTATTTATTTTGTTTATTTATCTATTTGTTTGTTGACCATTTGAACTACACAATGGGTAATTCAGCGTTGAAATTGATTGAAAAAGGAAATTTGATCATCAAAGGGTACTCCTTTGCATTTGGACGATCCCTTTGATCTGAGCTCGCAGCGCTCAGACCCGCAATTATAAAGCGCAAAATTTGCACATAAAATGAAAGACAATTGAAAGCGCTTTTAAATGAGCCTATTTTGACAAGGATCCGTTGAGAAATAAAGAAGTTATCAACGTTTGAAATTCGGAAATTTTACTTTAACCTGTGCACAGTGTGTGGAAGTTTTAAAAACAAGTAGTAGTTGAAATATTGTTAGATAAAGGAAAAGGGGGAGGTTGATTCAATTGTTTCCCTATCAATAAGTTTTTTTATTTATTCATTCTTTTATTTATTTTGTTTATTTATCTATTTGTTTGTTGACCATTTGAACTACACAATGGGTAATTCAGCGTTGAAATTGATTGGAAAAGCAAATTTCGATCATCAAAGGGTACTCATTTGCATTTGGACGGCCGCTTTGATCTGAACGCGCAGCGCTCAGACCCGCAATTATAAAGCGCAAAATTTGCACATAAAATGAAAGACAATTGAAAGGGCTTTCAAATGAGTCTATTTTTACAAGGATCTGTTGAGAAATAAAGAAGTTATCAACGTTTGAAATTCGGAAATTTTAGTTGGTAAAGTCAAGAAAAAACCACTACGGTGACCCCTAGATGCTTTGTTTTGGGCCGTTTTAACCTGGTTATGGGATGTTGTCTCCTTGACATTTACCCCGTTTCCTTTCTTTTTCACAATAAAAAAAACAAAAGACAAACGTTAACAACGATATTAACTCGGGACAGCTGGACTTGGTACCAGCACTTGCAAAAACCAGTGGTAGGGTAAAATAAGGAGCCTAGTCTGCTGGTAAAATAAACTATTTGCGAGTGACATTATCTTTGATATCAAATGTTCATATCTTTTTAAATATATGTAACAATTTATGAAATCTTTAACCTTGCTGTAAAAATTTGGAACTGATAGTAAGACTCCGCAGACTCCGTTCATTAAAGTCATCAAGAGTAGAACAAAGGCGTGCGAGACGTACCAGTTGAGAAATATAAACTCCGTAGGATGGGGATAGAGGAATATCCTGTCAAAAAAAGGGAAATTAGTAATACTAAAACCAAAATCATCTCTGTTATCGTAAATTTTAGTTTTTATTTCTCCAGAATCAGCGATGATAATTATATCATATCAATTTACCAGTGCACTTACTTGTATAAGAGATATGTTGTAAAACAGCGGCAGTCGGATACCAAAGAAGGAAAGCATAAGATTACATAAATCAAAGTCCAGAGGCAAGGCAAAAACGAGCAGACTACAGACACTACACACCCACAAAACACACGATATTGGGATACTTTATAGTTCTTAACTCATATGTTCCAAAGACAAAATAAAAAATAGTTTGTCGACGATAACTTTTTTCTGTTATGATTCTTTGAAAAACAGGCCAAATTCGGCATTTATCAGCAAGGTTTACAAAAAATATATAAGGCACCCAAAATACATGTTAACTTTCATGCTTTCGTATGGAATAACTATCAAATAGATTTTTCTGATTTTTTATATTCAAGAAAAATACATTACATCTATCTTTTTGTCACTGTTTAATTCAGACAGATCTCTTATGTAGTTTACGAAATAGAAAATATTTTCGCTAATTCACGGGTAAGTTAAGTAAAATTATAATGACTTCACAATGAAAAAGCCAATAAAAGAACATTCAGACTTGAAAATCAAGGCTATTCCGTATCAAACCCGTGTTTGAAAAATGCGAAAATTGAATGCGGCGTGTATTTGTGTTAATCTTCCTTAAGAATGTGCCACCACAGCCAAGTATTGGTGCGTACTACAGAATAGTATATCACATCCCAACATTGTGGTGCTGTTTGGAATATGCCATAACAGCCAAACATTGGTAATGCTTTTTAGTATATGCCATCATAGTTGATACGGTCTGCAGTGCAGAAGTGTCGTCTGCTGCAATAAAGATGGGTATATTGTTGACATTCAAATCATTGGCTTAAACAAAATTCTTTCTTTTTTAATAGTTTGTAGAAATTTACCACCTAGTTGGTTTGCTTGAGAAAGATCTTTTGTCTATGGTAAGAATGTGTCGAATATTGGAAGATTTTCAGAACCATTTCTCTAATCTGGGTATCACATGGAACATCTGTGTGTTCACTTTCTCTTCAACGTATATTGATGGAGTTGGTGACAGTCTCTTAGTCTCTCTCGTGTTTTAAAGACACTCTTTTGTTGCTGCTCTAATTTTGGTTGTACATTATCTATGGCACAGATGCTAAATGTACTTTCCGTGATACCATTTGTCTCTCATTTTCTTTTGGTGGTAGATATTTTCCTCCTTTATTTTTTACTTACAGCGTGACCGTTACAACACGTGGAACATACCGTATAAGTGGTTATTTTTGCGAGAATTTAATTTTTGCTATAATATTAACGGTTATTCTGATGGAGCGAAAAATGCATACTGCGAAATATAATTAATACGAGACTTTATGCAGTAAATGAAAAGGAATCGCGAATATTTCAGTCAGCAAAAATAAAAATCAAGCAATTTTTAAAGAAATCGCGAATTTTGCGACCCGCGAAAATAACCATTTATACGTATCTTGCTGACCCTCCAAAGCACTCGACGATTATCCTTGACTTTAAAGGGGTCTGCTTATTTATGATGTTTCTCTGTTTAAATGGATCACAAGACCTATAGATAAAGGAAAGACAGAAACCACTAGATTTACATCTTTTTGGACCTACATCTCAAATTTTACAAATGGTCATCCCGGTACGATTTTAATTTCACAATTATCAATTTCCCTAACATGAACAGTAATATTCCACTTTCTCCTGTTTATAGAGTGTATTTTTTACAGCTGATTCGTTAGGCAAGAGCTAGCACAAATTTCTCATTAGGCATAGTTATCTCCATGACTGGCCATCTTATTAATAAAGTCTCCGTCCCATACGATCAATATGAAAATTCTATGATATGTATCAGTCCTTTGTGGAAAATTTTGAAGTTTCGGTCCGAACTCTGATGGAAGATTCTTTTTTTACTCAGTATTGGGATGATCAATTCTTTCAAATGTCTACGAACTTTCAAAAGTAATTGCTGCTGAATTGCTATCGGACACTACCTCAATGAAAAAAGGGGGTGGTATGCCATAAAATCGGTTTAACCCACCAATTCTTTTGAAATGCCTGTACCAAGTCAGGACCATTGCGGTCGCTAATTTTTTCGGTGGTTTCCACCCGATTTGTCTTTTGGTCTCATGGACTTCGGCTCTTGACAACTCTGTTTGGTAATTTTGTTATTATCCCAATTTGATCCGTATACTGCATGTAGAGACTTGTTTGTTTGATTTTTTTTCGGTAATTTATGCGGTTTTTATTTTGAAATATTTATTATTAATTCAGCATCCCCAGCTGGACTGCCAATGCAAAGTATTCTGATCATTTATAACATACTTTATAACATAAAGCAGTATACATTATTTAATAAAACAGCATACACACATTTATATATGTAAGGGGGTACCCGCCACTTAGGTATGAAAGTAAGTGAGAACCGAACCGTCAATCTAAAACGAACAATTGAAGGACAATGGCAACATCAGAAACAAAAAAAAAAGAAAACAAACAAAGACACAACATGGGTATGGCACAGAAAAGTAAAATGAAGACACACACACAAAGATAAACAACACGGACCCAATAAAAAACCATGGGTGAGATCAGGTGCATTTGTGAGCAATCGGGCTCTATAAAAGGAAGTCACTGTTTCGAACACAGGCTCTTGAATAGCGAATGAGCTTGGAGATGTAAACTCCATATGCCGGCGCTGTTGGGATGTTGCTACAAAGAAAGGGGAAGTTTACTATTGGAAAGGTAAAGTCATCGCGTTTGTCGTACAGCTTAGTTTGAAGTCTACCTATGTTGTCAATTTCAAGGTGAAAATGGCCCAATTTTCCCATCAGGAGCAGGTTAAGTCTACCGAAATAAAATATTAAAAACATTAACAGATTTTGCTGATTTAATTTATGAATACCTAAGACAAGTTTGGCATATTTATTGGCTAATTTTATGTTCAGTGGTGAATTTATAAATTAATTAGATGTTATATACCCAATGAAACAAAGTATTCCAAAAAGATTTAACCAATTGAATTGATGAATAAGTTAACTATGGCATATCTTATATGCTTATTAAATGCTTAGGGGTGACTTTCTAAAGTAGTTTAAGGGTATCTTTCCACTTACCTTTTCAAGATTCCACCATTAAAAATTCAAGTTGAATACACGATGTTAAAAACTTGAAATACTTTCTGAATATGCAGACCTTCAATTTTGAAAATGGGAAAATAGCGTCGTTGATTTTTTTTTCTAAATTTGCATGCATATTATATTTTATTAGCATCGATTAAATGCAAAATATATATTTTTTTACCATGACTTTCAAAAACATTCTGTGGAAGTACTTTTATTCGTGGATACCAAATTTCGTGTTTTCATAAATATCGTGGGGAAGGTAGTACTTTCACAGTGGTTTGAAATGGTACAAACACAGAAGTCTTTTAGACGATGTACTAAGAGTTCTTAATGACTACTGGTATTTATGATATTGTCATCATTCAAAGTATATCAAGTGAAGCATTTGATACTACAAAAAAGCAATGTCAAGTTTCATTGGTTCATCTCTAATATATCTATTCATTACTTCCTATCAATGTGTCGATGAAATGTTTTAAAAATGAATTAATTTTCTTACATTGTTGAAAATGAAATATTCATCAAAATGGTACCCCCTTAATTTAAAAAGTTTTCATTTATCCCTTTTAAACCTATACCAATCCTGTAAGTCCCTCAGGGTATTTACCAACCTAGTAGCCAGTACGTCAGTGCTGGCCAGACAACCGATTTTATTTGGAACTTACAATATCTTAATTTAAGAAAATTTTGTTCAAAACAAAGGCATATCTCCCTCTCGCATAGCTCTATCCTTACCTCATTTTGGCTTTACAATGTTGATCCTATTGGTAATTTATTCTCTATCAAATTTTACACCTATTCCGGTATATGGATTTCGAATTGTTTATTTGATCTGCACTGAATAGACATAAGTTGTCGAAATACGCATATGCAGACACTAAGTTAGCAGTAACTTCGATATTTTGTTAATTGTAATAATTTTCTAAATCAAATGTTTTCGAGAATTGATCACAGTAATAAAGGGGTTCCTTTCAAAATATTTAAAAAAGTGCAATTGACCATCGTAAAAAGATGGCACTGGTTTGGATGCTGAAATTAAAGTCATCTGCCCGAGTTAGAATGGACCACATACATGAATCTTTGTTCTTTTTCTGTCCTTTGTTTGCTCTTGGTCTTTTTGACGGTTCTTTGTATAAAAGAAAAGCTTCAACAACTAAAACATAATTTGTTTCAAATTTACACAAACATTTTCAAATATGTATAAGTTTTCTGGAACCAGCACATATACAAAGATGTCTCCAATAATTAGAATATGAGATAGAAAAATTTTCAAATTATCTTGAAAATGAAAAGGATTTTCTGAAAATATGTGGTTTCAAACAGGTTAAAACAACGGCAGTAGAATACCGAAGGAACAAAGGAGTGAAATTTTCAAAAATCGAAGTCCAAAGACAGGGCCAAAACGAGAACACAGAAAACAATGACGTAAGACACAAAAAACAATGACGTTAGACAGATACAAAGCACGGAAACAGAAATTACAACATTCAAAACAAAGGCACCCACAGTGTGAACTCCAGTGAAACTGAGAGTGACATCAGGTGCTCTGGAATGCTAAGCATGTCCTGCTCTGTTAACAGCATCCGTTAAAGTTCAGATAAATTTTCCAGACAGATTTTAATATAAGGAAATTCTGTTGAAATAACTAAAAACCGAAGTTACTGTGGAATTGGTGGTTTCTAACCTTAACACGAAATATGCGAAATTTTAAAACATGTCATAAAAGTTGTTAATAGTCTAAATTGATGTAAACCATGTATGATGAATTTGAGGTAAAGATTGAATTTTCAGCCAGCTTGTGCCATAATTTTGGCCAAAAACAGTCGTTATGTAATATTTCGGTTTCTTTTGACACTGAAATGGCACTTTTAGGCCATTTTCATAATTTTGTGCAAAATTAGAAGTGTTAACTGAGTGAAATATTTAGCAAAAATCAAATGAAGGCTGATAGGCTGATTTTACACTGGAATTTGTTACTGTTTTGAATATATGCTCAATATTTACAAATTTCATTTCTTCGGCGTCTCGAACAAAAGCAACAACTGTGACTCAGGTGCATTATATAAAAATCTATCTGAATTGTATACCGTAAATTCAAGCTGGAATGTTGCTTATGTATGCAATTTGATATGAACATGAACCTCAGAAATAAAAAAAAATATTCTGTTCCTCTAAACAGTGTAAAATTGTAATTTTAGGGTCCACAGTGTCAAAAATCTTTATAATCATGTTATTTTCTTTTATGTATTATATATTTAATCACCGGAAGGAAAATAAATGCACCTACTATCATTGTACCTATTCATATCGGGCTTTTGGGCTAACTAACACAAACCTAATATTCCATTTAAAATGCTTTTTGTATGACCACAACCAAAGTAAAGACAATTTCGAGTGCAAACATTTACCTTAGAAGAACCTTCTCAAATTAGGGGAGGGTGACTTTTTGTAGCATAATTACAGAATTTTAAAGGCAGCTTTGAACATTTGCAGCTTTTATTTGATAGAAAAATACTAAAAGGGCTTAGTATTGAACATGGGATTAGATTCATTACATAGAAGAAGTTTTTGTTTTTGTTTTTGTCCATGTGCCTCATGGTGACTTCAAGATGAAGAACAACAATAAAAGCGTTGTTCCTTTGCTTGTTTTTACCATGTATTTGTAGAGACTTTGTCTCATGCACATTTACTCCATATCCTTTCATTCACCATTGATATCTATGAGTGTGTGTGCTTAATCAAAGCATTGAAAACACTAAATCTGTAACTTTTTGAGTTGTGATGCAAATTAGAGAAACATTTGGATAGGAATGTTATTTTCTGTATACAATTTGGAAATTAACTAAAAAACATGATTAAATGCAGCAATAACACTAGGGGCGTTTTAATATCATGTATAGGTGTCAAACTGCCAATTCTTCCAATCAGAGTTAGAACATACAAGAAAATAGGTTTTTAAAGATTTGGATAGAACTTTGAATTCTTGCACCTTCACAAATAAAACTCGGAATGAAATAAATTATGCACCTATTTAAACATTGATGTATCAGGCTTGTTTTGAGACCAAGGTTAATTGACTAGAATGATCTTTTAAATACTTATCATAGGGTTTTTCTGGTATACCAGGAATGCGTAAAGTTTTGGTCGTAATCGTGCATATTTATGGATAGGGGTTTTCCAACCTTCGGGACTCTCTTGGAAGGCTTTAAAGGTATGCTGAATTTTTGATATGATTTTGACAAGATATGCACTTTTCGGAAAATATATGGTTTCATATAGGTTAAAGTTAAGGTAAATTGTTTAGACAGATTTGAATATGGGAAAATTCAGTTGAAAATGTTAAAGAAATGAATTGGTGGTTTCTAACCTAAATTGATTATACGATCTTGATATATTGAAGATTATGTTGAAAAAAAATACCGAGGTTATTGTGAATTTTTGTTCTGCATATGGGCATTTCGACATTTTATGTCTCATCAGTGCAGATCAAATCAAAACATGTGGAAATCCATGAACCAAAATATGTGTAAAAGCTGATGGAGAACAAATTACCAATATGATCTAAATAGGAAAGCCCAAAATCAGCTAAGGACAAAGCTATGCAAGCGGGAGATATTCCTTAGGTTTTAACAAAATTTACTATCATATAAAAATTCTTTGACCTAGTTGCAACAAAAAAAAAAACGCGTAAAAGTAGTAAAAAGTGTCATATCTTGTGTTGAAGGTCAAATAATGTTTAAATAAATAATTGTTTATTTGAAAAAAGATGAAAACAAAATCACAGATAAATCACAAATTCAGGTCTGTCGGCCTAGCGCATCTATTGTAGTACGTTTGTTCTGTTGTTTTTTTTGTTTCGATAAAAAGAGCTATGTCACATAATATGTTACTGGCTTTTTGAAAAAGACGTTCAGGTGCCCAAGTTCAAATATTTTGTTTTACCTATAAATATCGATAGTATGAACTTGTTTCTACAGACTCGTGACAACAGCGACAAGAGTAACTAACATTATGTTGTTTGTGTTTGGTCTCCGTCTTCTTTTGCCAGCTTTATCTGTCGGAAGTGTGGCACCAAGTGTATCATACGAATGATATAAATCAGGTTGAGGGTATTACGAATCATCTACACAGAATTGTGGTAAGTTTGGCACTCTCTCTTGAAGTAATTTTTTGGTCATTTTTATGTCGTATTATTTTGATATTTGACCAATTACTCTTTTCTCTTCTCTCAAATTACAGGAATAAAAATTAAAAAAATTAAAAAAATTAAAAATAATAAATAAATGTGTGAAAGAAAACAGAAAACACCCACAATGGCCGAAAACCACAATCACATGCCATAATACTACAGATTTCTTCATAAGAAAAACAATAAAAAGACAAAAATAGACGACGTTATAGGAACAAGGGATAACCGAACTTTGTACTGGCACTAGCAAGAGCTAGCGGTAGGGTTAAGCCGATATGATGATGCCCAAACCCCCTCTTTCCATTCTGTGCCAGTGTGTTTTACTTTTGTTGACGATCCCGCATTCATGAGTGCAATGCAAGAATGTAACATTGCCAAACATGTAACAATGAATTAAGCTCAAACCGCTGCAAGGGGCCGTCTTAAGACTTTTTCTCATGTACATTTACTCCATATCCTTTCATTGGTTATTTAAGACCGGAGATTGTCTCTCCTGCAGTGTGGAGTCCTTAAAAAGATTTCCCGTGAGAGAAATGTATGTTCATGAAAAAAATAAAGGGATGACAAGTAAATGCACATTAAGAAAAACCTCGTAAATACTTAATAAGATTAAGCAAATGAAACACTGCTTTCATTGTTGCTCTTCATCTGGAAGTCGCCATGAAACCTTCAACAAATAGCAAAAACTCTTACCTCGTAGTAAGTAAATGACGGCCCTTGTTTGAGCGGAATTCACTTTCTAGCTGTTGAACGTCACAACTATGTATCAACATGGACGTGTGTTCGACAAAAAGCATAGCATATAGGGTAAATACTCTTACAAACATTGGCATTCGTTTCCTGACAAAGGGACCAATAGACAATAGAACATATAAACGATTAGAGGGCACTCATACAGCTGAATGTAAAAAAACTTGTCAAGTAAAATTGGGAGATGTGGGCAATATATATACAGATGGCAAGGAAGTAGTTTAATTGAAAAAAAAAAGCCAAATATCATTCTCATAACTGACAAAATAAAAATAGCATACACCTCTACCACGGGTATTCTTTTTAAGGACTCTACACTGCACAAGAGACAAACTCTACCATAATGAATGACTAAATACCGAAGTTACTGTGAATTTCAATTCTGCATCTGCGCATTTCGACAACTTATGTCTCAGTGCAGATAAAATCTTAACGTTTGGAAGACCATAAACTCAAAGATGTTTAAAACTAATAGAGAACAAATAACCAATATGATCTAAATGTAAAGCCAAAATTATCTAAGGACAGAGCATTGCAAGAGGGAGATACTCCTTAGTTTCAACAAAATTTACAAAAATTAAGAAATTGTAAGGTACCAAATAAAATCGGCTTTTGGGTCAGCACCAAGGTCCTGACTACTATGCTGGCAAATACTCCCGGGGACTAACAATCATCGACCCAGTGGTAACAAATAACAAAATACAGAAGTTACTGTTAATTTATTTTCTGCATATGCGAATTTCGACACTTTATGTCTCATCAGTGCAGATGAAACCAAAGCATTTGGAAGTCCAATAACCGAAAAACGTGTAAAAGCTGATAGAGAACAATTAACCAAAAGGATCTTAATGGAAAAGCCAAAATTCAGCTAAGAACAGAGCTATGCATGAGGGAGATACTCCTTAGTTTTAAACAAAATTTTGTGAAATTTGGATATTGCAAATTTCAATAAAATCGGTTTTCGGGTCAGCACCGAAGTACTGACCACTGGGTTGGTGAATACCTTCGGGGACTAACAGTCCACCAGCAGTGGCATCGGCCCAGTGGTAATAAATAACAAAATACCGAAGTTACTGTTAATTCATTTTCTGCATATGTGCATTTCGACAACCTTTGTCTCATCAGTGCAGATAAAACCAAAACATTTGGAAGTCCAATAACCGAAAAACGTGTAAAAGCTGATAGATATCAAATGACTAAATACCGAAGTTACTGTGGATTTGAATTCTGCATAGGTGCATTTCGATAACTCATGTCTCTTCAGTGCAGATTAAATCTAAACATCTGGAAGACCATAAACTCAAAATGGTTTAAAAAATGATAGAGAACAAATAACCAATATGATCTAAATGTAAAGCCAAAATCAGCTAAGGACAGAGCTTTGATAGAGGGAGATACTCCTTGGTTTTCAACAAAATTTACAAAAATTAAGAAATTGTAAGGTTCCAAATAAAACCGGCTTTCGGGTCAGCACCGAGGTACTGACTATTGGCCTGGTGAATACCCTCGGGGACTAACAGTCCACCAGCAGTTGGATCGACCCAGTAGTAACAAATGACTAAATACCGAAGTTACTATGAATTTAAATTCTGCATATGCGCATTTCGACAACTTATGTCTCTATAGTGCAAATAAAATCTTAACGTTTGGAAGACCATAAACTCAAAGATGTTTAAAAACTGATAGAGAACAAATAACCAATATGATCTATGTGTAAAGCCAAAATCAGCTAAGGACAGAGCTTTGCAAGAGGGAAATACTCCTTAGTTTTCAACAAAATTTACAAATATTTAGATATTGTAAGGTTCCAAATAAAATCGGCTTTAAATGACCAAAAAAAGGATATGGAGTAAATATACATGCGACAAAATCCTTATAAATACGTGGTAAGATTAAGGAAAAATGTACATTTCATATACATTTCAGTTATGGTGTACTTGTCCATGAGATAATTTCTCATATGGATACACTATATTTTTATGCATTTTTTATGAATAACTGACAAAGTTTAACAATACATTGACATGATATATATACAAACAAGACAATCACAATACAAGAAATAGGATATGATAAGGAAGACATGTTCAATAGAAATTATATCAATTAGAGAACCCAATATTGACAGGCAGTTTAAGTTTAATGTTCTAAATGTAATTTATCATATTCATGGATGTAGAATTTCGCTCAAGTAGTTCCAGTATTTAACATAATCGTCAGGGTTAAAATTTTCCAAAACAAACATATGTCTCTAAAGTTAGGCGTTCTATTAAAACATTTTCAGGGCATTAAAGTTTCTAATTTTAACAAAATTTAAACCATTCCCATATTTTCCATATTCAAATGAATTTTTATATTTGTCATCTCATAAATCAAACGATTCAAGTCAACCCACAATTCTGATATCTTATGACAACCCCAAAATAAAAGTTTGATAGTATATGGCTCTTTATTGCAGAAGGAGCAAACATCAGAGTGTTTTAATTTAACCTTGAATAAAAAATGTTTCTGGCCAATATATGGTGTACTATTCTACACTGCAATCAGTTCAGTTTAGTATTCTTTGTATATTTAGTACAGTACAGACGCACTTATTTCCAGTTTAACATGTTTTGTTCCATAACTTGATCCCATTTTAGTTCTGCCAATATGTTTACCTCCTTTGTATTCAAGATATCACACATGTCTTTTGAACCTTTTTTAGATATAAAGAAAGAAGAAGGGAAACGGGAATGAGCCGAATTCCAATATCAAATGGTAAACATGGTTGACTTTCCTTAGCTTGAAGTTCAATATCAAGAGTACTCACATAATTTGTTACTGAATTTACCAATGCATAGTAAAGTGTTAATATGGGTTGAAAATTCTAAGTCGTTTTAAATTCTTGAAATGACATAAAATTTCCTTCAGTATCTATAATATCCATCTGCACCAGGGCTTTTGTTATTTCTGGAACGTTTCAATGCAGATATAAGTTCATCTAGACGGATATCTCCTTTTAACAGTTGCTTTGGTTTCATCAAGTTTTGGTATGTCATCATAAGGTATCTCTGCTGACAGATTTATTATTTTTTTCATGTTTAGCTGTTTTGCTTAGAGCAAAAAAGGTTTGTTGGTTACTGTCCTTCTTCAATCTACTGAACTCTTGACCTTACACATTCCCCTTACCTTTTCCTGTCTTATAATTCTGAGTTCAGGTTCTTTCTTCTAATAGTTCCAAATTATTTTCATTTATTTCATCTTCTTCTAAATCAATTCTAAAATTTCTAATTTAAGTTTCTTTTTCTTGTTTTATTCTTTCCCTTTTAAAAGTTCCATATGAAATGGTTACCCCTCTAATCTCAAATAACAGATTTTCTAAAAATAGCTGATCGTTTATTGAAAACTGGATATTTAATTAATCAATATTCATTATTTTTTCTATATTAAAAACAGACAGAGCATATTGCTCAGTAACATCACTTATCTTTTTTTTTAAAACAATTTTAGCATATTCAGGATCTTGAGGAAGAGGGTTATTAAACTTGCAAAGCCCTTTACCTTTATATGATAACATTACTGGTGAACGATCTGATCTATAACTGTTATCGATTTTGACATCATCGACACATTGGCGTGGGTTGTTATTGACTTTGACATCATCGACACATTGGGGAGGGTTATCAGATACATTTTTTGAAATTATGTATTTCCTTTGTTTGGGTTCTAGTGCTGCTGATGAGGAATTAATTTTCAAAATGCCATACAGCTCATTAAAGTTGGTGCAGTTGGAGTTAATATATGTGTTATGGTCTCATGTTCATTTACTCCATATCCTTTCGTAAAATACTAAAAAGAAATCTAAACGTGATTGTTTTAAGGACGCTCACTCGTCACATTTTTGAATTTGTGTCAGATTTCTGAAATCCTCTGGTTTTGTCCACTTGAATGGCTTAAAGAATTTTGTACACGGACCCCCACTTTTTAGTTCATGAATATGTTCTATAGGTCAAATTAAGACACCAGACAAGTTTTCATAAAATTCTTGATATTACTTCTTAGCTTGTAGACAAAAAATAATCCTAATGTTGAATTAAGGGAAAATCCTGAGAAATTCATTTCCCGCCAAATTTTTTAATGACTTGTATCTCTGTAAAAAGCACACGGACCTATATATTTCTTTTTACCATTTCTTTAAGTCTACAATGTTTAGTAAATTGAAATAGGTTTCAAGAAATCCTTGATATAAACAACATCAGTAGTGAGCCTCCTTAAAGGGATTTTTTTTCTCCAAGTATATCGCTTTGTTTCTGGATACATTTCTCTGAATGGATCAACCAAATTTTATACTTCCTTAAGCTCTAGTAACTTCTCTTTAGCTCCTGGATTATTTATATTGACTAAATTATATGTGTCAAGGTCAAAATCTTGAACTTAATGAAATTTCCACAGATGATATATGACTGATTTTCAAAACTATCAATAACATCTCTTACTTTGTGAAAAAACTTGGAGTATCAACATTTGGGCCATATTACCCAATGCATTTTTTTTATTTTCAGGTATAAGATCAAAACCAAAAGACTACCAGTTTTATCTCTTTTCTTTTAAATTTAAATTCAAAATTATGTTTGAAGAGGATGGCAACTCCTCTCTGATTTGAAGCATATGAATTAAATATACATTCTCGTTCCCATTGATTTCTAGTGTCAGATTCATCTTTTTCTTCAAAGTGTGTATCTTGAATACAGACTATATTATAATCTTTTGATTTTAAATAGTTCAATACATCTCTCCGTTTCTCCAGGACAGTTATACGAAACCGATTTCAAAATGTTTCCTTCCATTTGGAAGCTTATTAAATTATATAAATTATTATATAATAAATATCATAATGCTGAAAGACAGTTAAGATAATAGGTATCACTACTGAAACCTCGGGAGTTTTTCTTATCAGAATTCTTTGTTTTCACACATATGTATAACATGACATATACGCACATATGCAAAAAAAATAAATAATAAATTAACGGTAACTTCGGTATTTTGTTATTTATTACCACAGAGCCGATGCTTCTGTTGGTGGACTGTTAGTCCCCGAGGGTATTCACCAACCCAGTAGTCAGTGCTTC
The DNA here is from genome assembly GCA_002080025.1 of Modiolus philippinarum. NCBI lineage: Eukaryota > Metazoa > Mollusca > Bivalvia > Mytilida > Modiolidae > Modiolus > Modiolus philippinarum. The sequence continues at coordinate 5,893 of MJUU01044595.1, read as the reverse complement.
GGTGCTGACCGGAAAAACTCTCAGAATCTAAATCTTACAAAATATAAATTCAAATTTGTTTAAAACTAAGGAGTATCTCCTTCATGCATAGCCCTGCCCTTAGTTTAATTTAGGCTTTTCTATTAAGATCCTTTGGGTTTTGTCCTCTATCAGCTTCTACACCTTTTCCGGTTAACAGACCTCCAAATGTTTCTGTTTGAACTGCACTGATGAGACATAAGTTGTCGAAATGTGCATATGCAGAAATCAAATTAATGGTAACTTCTGTATTTTGTTATATATTAGATATTCAAAGGTAAATATGAAGCTGTAAAAAGAAAATAGTAATATATGACAAACAACCATTAAAACAAATTTAGTTGTCTAAACAAACTGAGATATTTTATAAGATTAATCATATAGGAGCAAATAAAGGGATATGGAGTAAATAAACGTGGGATGAAATCCCTATAAATACATGGTAAGATTACGCAAATGGAAAGACGCTTTCAGTGTTTTCTTCATGTCGGAGACGCATATGAGAAGGGAGATAACTCAATTGAAAATTGAGCACATTAATAAACAGAATGTATCTACATCTGTATATTTTGCAAATGTCTGGCTCAAACATTATTTCATCAGTTTTAAACATCTTTGAGTTTATGGTCTTCCAAACGTTTAGATTCTATCTGCACTGAAAAGATATGAGTTGTTGAAATGCGCATATGCAGAATTTAAATTAACAGTAACTTCGATATTTAGTTATCTGCTACATCCAATAACTGATATGTAGACTTTTAAAGCAATATGTACCACCCGACATTTAAAAAAGAAGACGAGTTACTCAAAAAAGAAAAAAAAAATTTGTATATGGTTTACAGGCAAAAATATAGTATCAATTACTAAAGAATTATTAGGTATATTCATGTTGTTTTAGGGATCAAGTTGATATATTTGAATATCTACAGCTAGCATCAAGGGCAAAACTCTGCACTCTCACTAAAGGAGAGCTTCAGTGGTCATGACATAACTTGGCTATCTAGGCAAAAATTCCCTTGGATATCGGCGTGTATTTTGTTAAAACGATACAAATTTTTTTGCATTTTACTTTTTGTAGTTTCAAAATATCATTTTGACCCCCTGTTTAAGACACCCATCCCTCTTTCTTTTGTAATGCCAACCTTTCTTGCAGTTGACTTGATGAGTGCCCCGTGGTTGTTTAAATGTTACGGTTGTCTTCTCTTGGTTCTTTTGTCGTGCAACAGATGACGGTAGATGTTAGGACACTTTAACAGTTATTTTATATTCGTTTGATGATGCCACACTTTGTTGACGATCCCGCATTTTATGCTCGTTGACGATCCTTCAGCGTGGGATGCATGGATATGAAAAAGAAAGGAAATGGGTAAAATGTCAAGGAGACAACATCTCATCTCTAGGTTAAAACGACCCAAAACAAAGCATCTATGGGTCACCAAACGGTCTTCAACACAATGAGGAACCTCCCACCATATAGCAATCCCTACATGGTCCCAACAAAGTTAAAAAGTAGATAATTCAATGGAAACAAACCACTTCAAATAACCCGAATATCAAGAAACTAAAATCTTATTAGAAGACAAGGGCAAACCAATGACCAACATATTGCTGATTTGGGACAGGCGCAAAAATAGCGATAGGGTTAAACTCGTTTTATTGGATCCAAACCCTTCCCCTATGTGTGTCGAATTGCTAAAATAAATACACAAAAATACTTACTGTAAAAATCAAACTAGAAAAACCGTCTAACTTATCAAGACGAGTACCCTTACAATGAAGTACATAAAACATGAAAACAAGACACTAAGATGCTGTCCTGACAAATTCTCGCAGTTACTGACAGCTAGCTAAGGACATAATTTACGTTGACTATGATATCAAGCCTTCTTACATGAAATACAGTTGGTTGCAGTCATAACCTCTCATCCAAGTTAACTCCAAGTTAACTTGGAAACAATTCTAAGTTAATTTGAAGTTAACTTATAGCAGACGTAGAACAGTTCTAGAAAGGGTCATAAAAACGGTCATTTTCTAAGTTAACTTAGAACAGTTCTAGAAGCAGTTAAAAAATAGAGCAGTTCTAATAGTGGTCATAAGACGGAGCAATTTTAAAAGTGATAATAAAAACGGTCATTTTCTAAGTTAACTAAGAACAGTTCTAAAAACAGTCATACGGAAGACCATGACTGCTTTTAGAACAGGTTATGACCGCTTTTAGAAAGTTCTACTCGATGACTACTTTTAGAACAGTTCTACTCTATGACTGCTTTTAGAACAGTTGTTGACAATGACTGCTTTTAGAACATTCTTCTAGAGCAGCTCTAGAACTGTTCCAAAACAGTTCTAAGTTAACTTAGAGCAGTCATTAGAACAGTTCTAAGTAAACGATGTGAGAGTTTATGACTGCACCCAACTGTACTTCTAAATAGATTTGGTGAAACAACATAATCAATGATGAAAGAAGAACATGATATTGGGCTATGCCAAATACTGCCAATATGAAAAATTGTTTTAATCTAGTTATGGTTTAAAGCATTTAGGAACTAATCAATATTTTGCCAACAAAAACCAAAATTCAAGTTTAAATAATTCTTAATAATTCTTAATAAGACAATGTATCTTTAATAAAATTTGGAGGATGTTTTATCAATTTATGATATCTAAACCCTTGATGCAGAAGTTTTTAAATTAGGCAAAAAATTGGTCGTTGAAATCAGAAACATCACTACATACTCGTGCATATCGAGCAAGTTGTGAGATGTAGACCCCGTAGAAGGGGCTAACGGAACATCGCCGTCGAGATGGGGGGGGGGGGGGGGGGGGGAGGGAGGGAATTAACTATAGGGAAAAAGAAATCTTCCCTTTTATCATAAACTTTAGTGTTTAAATTTCCTTGATTTGTTGATATATCAAAATGCAGAAAAGGGGTATGATCACTGCTGCTTTTGGATTTATTTAAAGTATGTTCGGCAGGATAAATTTCATCTGTAAATTTAGAAAATTCAGAATTATTTAAAGCCAAGATATCTATATGTATTCTTAAAAATATCCTTTAAATGCTGTTTAAAATGGTCTTTTGAATTTTTGCCATGAATTGTGACTCGAAGCAATTAAAGAAATAAATACATTAAATGTAGCAATGATCAATATCCAACATTAAATTTCGCTCAAACCAGTGCTAGGGCCGTCTTAAATGTACTATGAAGTGTGAGAAAATCTTTTCATTGAATGTCAACATGAAGAACAACAATAAAAGCCTGGTCCATTGCTTGGTTTTACCATGTATTGTAGTGACTCTATCTCATGTGAATTTCCTCCATTTTGCCTAATTTTAGAATGTGGTAATCCCAAGGACTTCGGATATCCACCATACAGTGGATACAGATGTTCCAGGTCATGTAAATAAATAAATAAATAATGTCTTGTTTAATTATAGAATGTGGTAATACCAAGGACGCGGGATATCCGCCACACGGTGGTTATAGAGGCTCCAGCTCATGTAAATAGGGTCTGTAAGTCTCGTCTAATTTTGAAACTTCCAGGTACATTTTTTGTACCCGGAAGTTGCATTCTGCACGATTATATATGACGTATCAAACAAAAAAATTAAACGTCATAATTCAAAAACGTCATGTTTTGGCGGGAAACGTTTTCAAATTTCAATTTTAACGTGAATTCTCGGGTCACATGACGAGACTTACAGACCCTATAAATAATTAATGTCTTGTTCAATTTTAGAATTTGGTAACCCAAAGGACGTAGGATATCCACCATACAGTGGCTACAGATGTTCCAGCTAATGTAACTACCGCTAATATGAGAGCAAACCCAAGTCTGTAAAAAGATGGTATTTCGATGTCTATTATGGTTATTGTAAGCCATTTTACCACTATGGATGTGGTGGAAACTCTAACAACTATGGAAGATATAAGGAGTGCCAGAGAGCTTATTATGAAAGGTCTGAGGGTCCAAGTACGTATTAGTTAGCTGTTGAGCATTATCTTCATTGTTGTGGGAAATTGACATTTCATAGCTCCTGAAATATTTGAGAAGTATAAAATTGCATATCCTCTATATTGATGTTGACACTTTCCTGCAGTTGTGAAGTTTATTGGAATATTACCATGATTGCCCTCTAGTTAAACATTTTATAATTTTCATCAATGTAAAATAAGGTTGTAATATTGTTGTTTTGTGTCCCGGTCTTTAAGCAAAGTATTCTTAGATCTAAAATATTTTTAAGCTTATTACATATATATAAAAAAGGTAATACAAAACGAAGGAAGACAATGGCTGACTTCAAAAGTTTTACTTTCATAAAAAAATAAATAAATAAAGGGCCAATCAATAGCAGATGCATTTATAGTATGTGTTGTTTTGGTACTTTTTATCTTTGGAAATCAATAATCATTTGATAAGAACTATGAGCCTAGCAATTCCTGGTTTATTTTAGTGAATCAAAAGGTGAATTCAGAGGATGTTGCCTCTTTTCTAAAACACTTAAAAATAGCAAATAATTCACCAAAATGACAAGGAATAGATTAGAACCCCTTTACTTTGTCCATAGCTGGTTTTATCTCAGACTAATAGGGTTTTTAGGGTTTAACTCTTAAAACTCGGCGAGTGTCATCTTTATTTCTGCTATCGAAAGGAATTAAAATATATAAATTCCTTCGGTAAAGATTCCGAAAATAATGCCGGTATCTTAATATTTTTTTCAAATTTCGGTCCCATTTCAGGCCTCTTCAAATAATACGATGACATACATTGCAGACCAGAAACTTAAACTGAATTGATATTGTATGGTCAATGCACAATTGTAGCATAATTGTAGCATGCAACTGTTATTTCAGCCATTGTAGATGTTTCCTGTTATCCTTGATATAAAAATAATAGATTCCAATAAATACTTACATTGTCTTAATATACAATAAATACCTAAGCTGCATAAAAAACGGTAAATTACATTATGCTGTACACGTGTTAATGTAGGTCCAATATTAACTATGTTAAAGGTGCCATTTATTTAAAGAAAATGGTTTGGAGATTAGATCATACATTAAAATATCCACTGAAACTTTGACCACTCGCGTTGGAAATCATTTTGATCTCAAAATATTCAATATCGGCAAAATCAACATCATAATTAGAGATATGTGATAAATCATCCGTTGATGTTCACCGTCAAGGAAAATTTACAACATGGCAGTATTTCAGTAGTGTCACAAAAACCACTTTTATTTGGAAACTTGCAATTTCAAAATTTTTGTCAATTTTGGTAAAAACTAAGGAATATCTTCCTCTTGCGAAGCTCTTTCTTGAGTAGGATTTGGGTTTCTATTTGAATCCATTCGTAATTTGTTCCTTATCAGCTTATATATCTTCCGGTTTATGACCTTCTAAATGTTTCATTTGATCTGCACTGAAGGCACATATGTTGTTCAAAAGGAAAGTAAAATTTACAGCGTCTTCTGTATTTTGTAATTTAACAAATTTCTTTGCTTTTTCTTAAAACAATTTGGAAGACTAAAGTATCATTCTCTTTTACTTTGAACGATCTAAATGTATACACAATGTTAACTTACTTGTATTCATAAATATTTCAGAAAAAAAGATTAACGTCTTTCTGTTACGTGTGCCCATCTTTTAAGGGACCATCAAAACGAAGTACTTCCTCCTACGTTTGCAAAGGTTACGGAAGTGGATGTTACGGCTATGATTGCAACTGTAAAGCGGGATATAAATGTTGTTTGGTTTACTGTTACGGAGGAGGTTTTCGTAGACGAAGGGAAACAGCATACTATAATCCATGCAGATACGAGTGTGTTTAGAGCATACAAAGGTAATAGTTTCCACGACATTTGACGTTATAATA
>MJUU01044591.1:21095-33019 GCA_002080025.1 Modiolus philippinarum | reverse complement strand
ATACAGTTTAAGTAAATCATACCAAAATGTAATCTTTGTGCATATAAACATGAAAGTCTCTCTATGTTATAGCAATTATGAATGTATATCACAACAAATGATTATTCTGATATCATTTAAAATTGTCAACATTAAAAAACATGAACGTCAGAGGCTGTACAAAGGTATTGAATAACTAGTTGTTCGATATATATTGTGTCTCTGTGCTAACACTAAAGTCCTCGTTCTCTTTTTCTGTACTTTCATCTTCTTTTTTCTTGATATGCTTTCTATTTTCCTCCGAGTCTGTCATTTTTTCTGACATGTCTACCTTGTCATATTTTACCCCTGGTTTTACTACCATGCTTTCATCGTCAGAAGGATACACCTTTTTCTTCTTTTTTCTTTTCCTCCTCTTTTGTCTTTCATCGGAGTTGTAATCAAACGGGCTATCATCAGCCATTTCTTTGTGTCGTTTTCTTCTCTTTTTTCTTCGTTTTTCACTTGTCTCCGTTTCTTGCTGTACAGTCATAATTTCACTTGACATCACTGGCAAACTTGTATTTGTATTTGTATCAGGAATTGTTGTGGAGTTATTTTCACGAGAAACCTCCATATCTCCATTTGCATTTTCACTCTCAAAAGGGGTTAGTTTTAAGCCTTTTTCTTTTTCACCAACCTGCTCTGGTTTATTAGTAGTGGTGGATGTTTGGGGTCGATTTATGTCCAGATCAGTAGTTTTTATATTCTGGTTTTGCCTCTCTGGGTCTTTGGTTTGCTGTAAGTTTAAATGAAATGTGTTTTTATTGAGGGGCAGTATTAAAATAAAATGTATGCTTATATCAAGGAGAAAATTTAATGTATACCCATAACAAGGAGAAATCTTACAAAATAATTTTTATGACAGAAAAAGAACATGCAAGTTCACTGCGAACGTTCCAACAACACTCTCAAAAAGGTCCTAAGAACAAATGTAATTTAAACATTTATGTATTTCATTAACTGTAAGAGGGATACTGTGTAAATATGATGAGACATAGTGGAATTTTATGCTACCGTTTTCCCTAGTACTTGGCAGAATATTCCAAAGTAAATAATCAAGCTTGAACATAAAGTGAACCCCTTGTTCCAATGAACAATTCAGAATAAATTATGAAATAACAACAATATACCGGTATTTGTTATAAACTCAATATAAAATATAAATACAATGTAATTTTTAGTAATTTTCATTGTCATGTATAAATAGTTTAGGGTCAGATGATTAATACGATTAGAAATATCCTTTTTGACTTTGTTGTTCACAGAGAGTTAAGTTTACTACTGTGAGACTGATGATTTCATGGCAAGACGTGAATCGTTTACCAGCGTAATACTTAGTTCTAGAATGGGATTTCTCTAATTTATAGCAAATTTAACCAACGCCTGACCGATGTGAAAAAAAATATTTCTCGTCACTAGTGAGAGAACAACTCGCGTGGAATTTCCCGCCAAATCTATTCGGAACATAATCCTCGGTGTTTGACATTATGTCATCAGAGAAACATTTTCTACAACTTAAACACGTTAATTGTGAAATTTCTCACATCGTTTTCAAACATTTGCAAAATTTATTTAACTCGATGTGAGAAATTTCATAATCAACTTAGTTCTCGTTGTAGAAAATATATATCTCAACTACCAAAAGCAAAATGACAGAGTGATTACTAAGACAGCAAAAAAAAAATTAATACAAGTAAGTGCATGCATCCAAAGTTTTGATAAGAAGCACATTACATTCCCAAACATCTTGCTCATAACTTTTTGTTTAGTTTAAACGTATTTATTTTGCTCAAAAAGAATGCAAGTAAGTAAGTAATTAAGTAAGTAAGTAAGTAAGTAAGTAATATTTATTTAAAGTCGGATAAAATATATACATTATAACAATAAAACATGAGCCCGAATGGTCTCTTTCACCGACTGATATATATAAAAACATAACAAAACACATACAAACATAAAAACATAGCACATGCACACAGTTACAATTAAGCAAAACAAAGCACATGGAAAAGCAACACTAGCACTAGCAAGTTTAATAAGCAATAAAACATATATGGCATAAGCAATTATAAAAAGCAAATAAAAAAACATACATGAACTAAACTAAAAGCAGTTAAGACATAAGATCTAGAAGAAACAAATTCACTATGCTAGTGTGAGTAAAAGCTTCAAAATGTAAAATGTAACAGGATAGGACACAAGTTAAGCTAACTTATGAAGTCTTCTCCTGATACAATATTTACAATAGTATTTGATTGATCGAGCATGCAGCAGTATAATATACTAATACAATATATTTTAAGGATAATGTATAATATAACTTGTTTGTATGTGTGTGATGTTCAGTTGGTCAGAAATAAATACATAAATCTTTCCGACTTTTTTAAATATTCGTACACGATCTTGAAAATGTTTTCATTTTGTTCGTTTGAAAGGATTTGATTACCACAAGTTAAAAGTTGAAGATCTATAACAAAATCACTTGGTAACCAATGAAGACTTTGAATCAATGTATTTCGTATTTGAGTATAAATTGGACACTCTAAAAAATAATGGTATGAGTCCTCACGATCAGCTCCACATCTACATGATGGATTGGAATTTATATTGACTTTATATAAGTCGTAGTTAAGAAAAGAAGCACATCATCGAAGCTGTGTTAATATGATATTTAATTTGCGGGGGCCCGTTTCAAAATATTTTGGAACTAAAAGAATAACGTTCTCTTTCTTTAATTCATGTTTAAACTTTGAAATAGAATCCGCGTTTCGAATAGATGGTTCTAATTTATTCCATTCACGAATAGTAAACGGAATATATGAATTAGAAGTACAAGCTAATCTACAAAAGGGTAAAATAATGTCATCCCCATTACGCAAAGGATATATAGATGTACTCTGAATTTTAGGTGGCACCAAATTACACAAATACGATGGCGCATTATTATGTTGAATATTGTAAAACATTTGTAATCTTCTTCGTTTTCGTCTCTCAGACAAAGTTTGTAATCTTCTTCGTTTGAACTTTTTGTTTCCGTTATAGAAACCATTCTCGACAAACTGATGCACAAAATTGTCCCGTTTATATATTTATATGTTTAAATTTTCACATAACAGAAACAATATAACAGTAAACACAGTAACAGTAACAAGAAACATACCATTTTCTTGTCCCTTTTATTCATTACGAAGTAGGCAATAACTCCTAACAACGCCAATATTGCCAGCAATTGTATCACTGCTAATCCGATCAATGCTGTTAAAAATCAACGTAAAATATGAATGAAAGCAAACAGGAAACTGGTTGACTTGTCGATTATTCTAAAACATTTTTTATCTAAATTTCACTAAGAACTCAGTGCTAAAATTATCAATTTAAGGAGTAACTCTCTTTTGAAAACCCATGTCTTTAGCTGATATATACAAACTTCCAACAAATACACAGAAATACACATCATTATAACAAAGCTATAGTTGTGTTGTTATTTCATATGGAAGTCACCATATGCAGATCCACATTGCAAAATGAAAGAATGATATGCAATTCGAGATTTCATGTGTTGTCTTTTTTTGCATAGATGAGGTTTTTTTTCGAAACAACAATAGTTGGAAAATACACTCTAGATGTTTTCAAAACAATCAACCTGCCTCACAAAGAGCATTTTGCAATCAACCGTGTTAACCATGTTTTCTGTTTTACAGGTGAAGCCATTTTATTTTAATTTTAAAACGATGGTTTGGCCAACAGCTTCATCAGTTTTCCAAGTAGTGGACAAAGTTACATGTTACATGTCAAATGGTGGGATCGCTTGCAGTTTCTAGTCCCTTGTAGTTGCAGGGATGAATCAGAGAAGCACTTTTAGTTGAGCTTCAAACGGAGTGCTGTTTAAGACTGTTCCATTTTCATAAAAGCAGGCAGTAGTCTACCTGTATTGGGTTTCATTCGTATGTTTATTATACTATAAGGAAACGGGACATAGAAAGGGGAGGTTTGGGTACCCATAAACCGGTTTTACCCTATCGGTGGCTTTTGCTTGTGCCGGTACCAAATCCGGCTGTCCCGAGTTCCTATCGTTGTTTACGTTTGTCTTTTGTATTTTTATTGTGGGTTTTTTTTTCTTGTGCAGTTCCTTGTTACCTTGTGGCATGTGACTTTGTTTTTTTTTTTGGCCATTGTAGATGTTTCCTGTTATCTTTTTTATTCTATAAGAAGTGAATTAGCGAATCGAGATGTTTTTGCTTGCTTAGTTGTGAGGGTGTTATGTCAAAACAAGTGGTATTCCATCGCTGATATTTCTCGCCTTCTCTTCTCCACAGGTTCAAATCGGTCATAGCTTGATCCAACACGTTACTAGAATATACCCTCTTTTGACAGGGAAAGACTTCATTTTATTACATTTAGCTCTGAAATTCTAGTGTACTTGCAAATATGGTCTGCTTAGTAAGAGTCAAGGTATATTTTTAACTTAACAATGACAAGTTCAATAGTTACTCTCAAGGACGGGAAACCAGGAGGTTTTGTTGTAAACTCGGATTACTTATGGTGGAACTTCGAAAATAAAGTGAATTTGTCTTAACAAGCTTCCAAACTATTGTCTTTTCAATGAAAAAAGAGGCACTTGATCTCACAATACTGATTTAAACTTGACCATGGCTAAAATACAAGTAGTTTACGCTAAAGTGTTAGATGTTAATCTTTGGTCCCAACTTTCCTACTTGTTTCAAAGGTGGTATTTGAAAGTGCTTCCAAATGGTTAAATATTAAACTATATTTAGATCTTTTCCTCTACAACTAAAGTTTGTTTTTCCTCTATCGGATTCGACTTTACTACCGGAGTTGACATGTTCAACACGGCGGGTGTCTTATAAGAAGCAGGAGATGCTTACTCTACCTTACTCTACTCTACCTGATCTTAACTATGGTTTTTATTTGGTCTGTATGTGTGTCTTTATTTTTCTTTTTTTTCCCCGTACTCAAGTGGTGTCCTTGCTTCTTAGTGTTCCCGATGTTGCCATTGTCCATCGATTGTTCGTTCTTTTGACTGACGGTTCGGTTCTCACTTACCTTCCTTCCTCGATGGTGGCCACTTTGTATAAAGTGCAAATCTGAAAAACACCCCTTTTGGAATGGATCACTCAAAGACTATAAGGACCATGTTTGGTTTCGATTAGCGCAGTAGTTGCAGAGGGAAAAAGATTATTGACTTTATTAACTCAAAGGTTCCCATGTAAAAACTACGTTCCCCGCTGGCGACCATCTTGAAAAGAAACCAACTTTTTTAAGATGACCACTCAAAGACTATTGTGGCCAATTAGTATCAGAGGAGATGATCCTGAAATAAAATGCTTACAACGGACGGACACAAAGTAACACTATGATTGTCTTAGTTTTGAATGTTATGTTTTTATTTCCTTGTGACTGTCTTATGTCTTTGTTTTTGTGTATTCTAGTTTTTGCATGTCTCAAGACTTTGATTTTTGTAATTACTACATCCCTTATTCCTTCGGTATTTTTCTGTCGTTAATTAAGTTACAAGCTCATCAAGTTTATCTCAATCCTCTCTGTATCTAGAAGGGCACTTCAATCGATTCCGCTGTCTGATGCGTTTGTCTATTTGAGAAACTGGACCCCGTTTTCAAAATATTGTTTACGCTGCAAAAGCTCTACGTGGGTGAAACTTATCGAAGACTCCAAGTTATTCTCCTCATACAAACTAATTCATGTGAAAAAAAAGTTCCTTGAGCAAAGCTTAATTCGTTTTCTTAAACAGGAGTGAATGTTAAAAACAGTCCGCATATAGTGATCAACTCTACCCTCTCTATTTATCCTAGTCATCGTTGGTAAAGTTCAAGATTAGATGCATTTTCGTTCTACGGGAATAGCCACGTTGCATAATACAAAAATATCCAAGTTGCATACTAAACAGTTATATATATATAGCATCAAATAAAACGGAATCCATAGTCCAAAAATAGGCAGAAAGCAGTACTCTTTACCAACTATGTCGAAATAGGAGGCAAAATTCATTACCAATGGTGTGTGTGGGCGAGTTTTAAAAGCAAGCTAGCCTAAAAATACGAAAATACCCAAGCTGCATAATAAACATGATGTACACGTGTTTTAAGAAAGTAACAACGCTTCAGCAGCATTAGATAAATAATATGGAAAGTCGTAATCGAAAAATAGTCTGCAAGAAGTACTCATTGCCCAAAATATCAAATTATGACTATGAGGCCCAATTAAGAACCAAGTACATCCATCGAGTGCAATACACGGTATAAGAATCAGTAATTTAAGGGGTTTTAATTTTGATAAAAACAATTAAGTAAACGCCCAGGTAAAATTTCAATACTACAGAGCTGGTAAATATCCCCGGGGACTCTACACAGCTGGTAAATATCCCCGGGGACTCTACACAGCTGGTAAATATCCCCGGGGACTCTGGTTCACAAAACAGCTGCATTGACCTTTAGTTGTTTTAAAATATAAAAATACTCAAGTTGCATAATAGACAAGATTTTGCTGTTCACGTGTTCTAGAAATAACATCAGCAGCATTAGTATCAAATGATATGGAAAGCTATCATCCGAAAATAACCAGAAGGAAGTACTTATCACCACAAATGTCGCAATTTGAATTTGGGCATCATTTCATCCCTCTTTTTATCTCTGTTTTTACTTTTAATTGCACATTGAGTTACTGATTTTACCCTTTTATTGTGTGCGTATATAGTTTAACTGGTCCACCGTACATTTACCCTTTTATTGTGTGCGTATATAGTTTAACTGGTCCACCGCACATTATAATGAACAAAGGGACGACCATTTCATTCGGGGGGGGGGACTGGCAGATTTTGTAAATAAATATTCTGTCCCTGAAAAAGTTGGAAATAAATAATCTGGCCTGCACATCCAAGAAAATGAATAATCTGACCTAGATTTATTGGTACGATACTATTATGGTATTGAAAATAAAAATTTTCGGCGCGAAGCGGCGAAAAATAGGGTCGATTCAATAAATGTGTCCCTACCTGATCTTCTTGGCCAATCAAATGCAGTGATGTTGCGACTGATTCATTCTTCGCTTCTATATCAATAATTGACAGTTCCTTTGTAAAAAGATGACACAATGCTACATTGTGTATGAATGTATACAATATTTTGTCTGTTGCCTTTCACATTTGATGATATTGTGTTTCTTTAAACACAGAAGCTGACAAAAGATATACAGGATATACTGACGGTGGGGACAAATTTATTGAATCGGTTCTAAATATTCTGGCCTGCATATTTTTGAAAATAAATAATCTGGCTCGACCGAATTTGCCAGCCCCCCCGAATCAAATGGTCGTCCCCTAAGGGACCGACCATTTAACCTGAAGGGGGGGGGGGTTATGGTTTTTTTTTCTGGACAGAAATTTTTTTTCGCGCTGTGCACGAAACAAATTATTTATTTTTTGCACGCGTATCAACAAAATATTTTTTTTCAAAATTAACATTATTTTTTGGGGCAGAAAGCCTCATTCAGAAATTTTTTTTCATCATTTTGGCAGCCAAAATATTTTTTTCACACAAAATCAGATCCAAAATATTTTTTTAGAAAAAAACCATAGCCCCCCCCCCCCCTTTCAAGTTAAATGGTCGCTCCCTAACTTCCCAATAGTAAAACAAACATTCACGTCATTATGAAATAAGCATTGAAATAAAGATTCTATGCGCTAGAATGTGAGTATTCAAACTAACCACGCCAGTCGTAAGATTAGATATCAATGTAATAAGTGCTCTTTGTGGAAACATTAGAATCACTTTTAATCTAAATTTTACAAAATTCTGTTTGAAACTAAGGAGTATCTCTGTCATACATTGCTCTGTCCCTAGCTGAATTTTGGCTTTTCTATTTAGATCATTTTTGTTATTTGTTCTCTACCAGTTTTGACATTTTTTTTTGGAGGGGACTTCCAAATGTTTTGGTTTTGATCTGCACTTATGAGACACAAGTTGTTGAAATGCCCATATGCAGAAAATAAATTAACAGTAATTTCGGTATATTGGTATTTATTATTGCCGGGCCGGTGCCTCTATTGGTGGACTGTTAGTGTCCCCGAGGGTATTCACCAACCCCGAAGTCAGTACTTCGGTGCTAACCCGAAAACCGTTTGTATTGAGACTTGCAATATCTAAATTTTAAAACTAAATGCCCTGTCACACTATAACGTTCTAGCCAACGTGTGCCGACGTTCGCGAATTAATATAAGAACGTTGGCGTACGCCGAAGAAATTGAAGAAATTTTCTTGTTGGACGCATTCATAGCGTCAGGCTAACGGCAAACAACGCACGGAAAACTTATCCATAAGTTGTATGCAACGCTCACAAAACGTGTAACAGCGTATGGCAACGTTGCAAAGGCGTTTTACTAGCGTACTTTGCGTATACCGAGCGCATCCATAACGGTCTTCTAGCATTCATAGAGCATATGTATAGCGTTTTAACGATCTTTATAAGATCAGCTTGAAATTCTTCATCTCAATGTCATTTGCAAATGTAGAAATGGATAGAAATGCCACCGAAAGATACGACAGATTTGCAGGAGGGATAGGTCTCTCAAAAATTAAAAAAAAATATTTTCAAAACAATATGTCAGTATGATATTGAAATAAATCAGCTATTTACGTTACTTTGGAATTTTGTCTTGCTCTTTAACCATTATTTTTGTATAACAAAACATCGCCTCATACGTTACTCCTTAGTTACAAGGACGCCTGGTTTGCGTTCTCTACACGTTTAACCTAACTTTGAGAAACTACTACATATCACACACGTTGCGTGCATAACGTACCTCTAGAGTTCGTCTAACGTCTTCATAAATCATCAACAACACGTTGGCGAACGTCGTGAAATTTTGAGCATGTTCAAAATTTTCCGACGCACCCAACGTTCAACAACGCACGTCAACGTATGTCGACGTGTTTGTAACGTGTTACGAACGTGCCTCTAACTTATACAACGCACACCAGCTAGTACGAAAATATTCTCACACGCTGGGCACACGTTGGTGCTGTGCGTTATAGTGTGACAGGGCCAAAAGGAGTACCTCCTTCATGCATAGCTCTGTCCTTAGCTGAATTTTGGCTTTTCTGTTTAGATCATTTTGGTTATTTGTTCTCTCTCAGCTTTGATGTGTTGTTTGGTTAATGGACTTCCAAATGTTTTGGTTTTGATGTGCACTGATGAGACATAAGTTGTCGAAATGCGCATATGCAGAAAATAAATTGACAGTAACTTCGGTATTTTGTTATTGAAATCGAATTAATGAATCTGTTTTGTTTAAATTGAAAGTTGTAGCTAAGTATAGTCCCCCTTATCAATGAAAAATGTGACCTTTTAAAATGTTGGAATCAAAATGTGGAAATGAAGTGTTAAGAATTGTGTTTGTCCAACTAAAATAACTTTATATAAGATTGTGTGCTTATTATTTCACAAGATATTGGTCTTGGACTTTTCATGAAAGCGTCAAATTTGTAACAGTAATAAATTATTCCAAAAGCTTATTCAATATCTACTTGCCGAATGCAACATGTTTACAACAAAACTGAACAAAAACAATTATTTTGCCTCATATTTTTGGAGCTTCTATGTTTGCAAAAAGACCAACAACTTGCAATATATACAAAGTTAAACTCAATATTAAGTAGACGGTCATGTCGCAATAAGACGTGACGAAACGGAGGGACATGAAACCAACAAAAATATCCCGAACTCCCATTCGAAAGTGCAGTTTAATAAAATAATAAGTTATATGTTGTTCATCTACGGTGGTACATTTAGGACACACAAAATTTTATTTTTTATAATATTATGTGGAGCGCTCGATTTATTATCTCGAGCTCTCGACTTATTATGTCGAGCGCTCGACTTATTATGTCGAGCGCACGACTTATTATCTCGAGCTCTCGACTAATTATGTCGACCGCTCGACTTATTATCTCGAGCTCTCGACTTACTATCTCGAGCTCTCGACTTATTATCTCGAGCTCTCGACTTATTATCTCGAGCTCTCGACTTATTATGTCGAGCGCTCGACTTATTATCTCGAGCTCTCGACTTATTATGTTGAGCTCTCGACTTATTATGTCGAGCGCTCGACTTATTAGCTCGAGCTCTCGACTAATTATGTCGAGCGCTCGACTTATTATGTCGAGCACTCGACTTATTATCTCGAGCGCTTGACTTATTATGTCGAGATCTCGACTAGCGCTCGACTTATTATGTCGAGCGCTCGACTTATTATATCGAGCGCTCGACTTATTATGTCGAGCTCTCGACTTATTAAGTCGAGCGCTCGACTTAATATGTCGAGCGCTCGACTTATTATCTCGAGCGCTCGACGTATTTTGTCGAGATCTCGACTAGCGCTCGACTTATTATGTCGAGCGCTCGACTTATTATGTCGAACGCTCGACTTATTATCTCTAGCTTTCGACTTATTATGTCGAGCGCTCGACTTATTATATCGAGCGCTCGACTTATTATGTCGAGCTCTCGACTTATTAAGTCGAGCGCTCGACTTAATATGTCGAGCGCTCGACTTATTATCTCGAGTGTTCGATTTATTATGTTGAGCGCTCGACATATTTTTTTTCCAATTTCCGGATTCTTTGTAGATTGAAATGATATTTAATACATTTGTAACTTGAGCCAGGGGATCAGGGGCTTCCTCCGTGTACAGAGCTGCTTCTGGGGGGCATCCCCCGTGGTTGATAGGGGAATACCTTGTCGCTGGCGACGGGGTAGAAAAGGTCAAGCTCTGTGCAGAATAAAGATCCCTTCTATATATTTCGATACTGAAGAGTAGGCCCATTTTCCAGTGGCAGTCAAAAATCATTACCCGGTTGTCCCTCCCACCCTGATTCTTTCTGTTTTCTTTCAGATTAATGTTTGAATTGAATACAACGACAGTTCCTTGAACAAAAAATCATCAATTTTCTTGGAACTGCTCGACCCTTGGCATGAATTTAAGAAGCAATCTCTTTTATAATATTTTTATGTATTGAAATTTGATATTCACATAGTATAGATAACTAATGTTTTATTTCTAGTTTTTGATTATGTTCAAGATTTGGCACGATTTTTACAGGTAATATCTGTGACACGTCAATAGGTCTGCATTCTCTCGTCCTTTCCATTTTCTTCTCCGTATTTCAGCCCGGTAGTCCCCTAGTCGAAGGCCATACGACCGAAACGTTGGGCAGTATTCCCTTCTTTGCATTTTTGTCATTTTTATGTGTTTTAAATTTGTATATTTTTGTGTTTTTTACCTTTTAATCGTGGCCAACTATGCCATTTTTATTTTGTTCCATAGTTAATTTGTGGCCATCGCACAACATATATATTTTTATATGAATTGAATATAAATTGTTCTCGTCCTGATATAGCTAAAATACTAGTATTGCCGATTGGATAGAAAGAACCCAGGCGGGAGGGACAACTGGGTAACGAAATTGAAGAAGGTAAGGGTTGGAAATTTAGGTTCTTATACTGTCCCAAAGGCCTGCTCTTCAGTATCGAAATATATAGAAGGGATCTTTATTCTGCACAACAGAGCGGGACCCTTTCTACCCCGTTGCCAGTGCAAGGTATTCCCCTATCAACCACGGGGGACGCCCCCCAGCAGCTCTGTACATGGAAGAAGCCCATGATCCCCTGGATCAAGTGCCGGGTCATGTATTCGAGGTTACACATGTATTAAATATCATTTCAATCTACAAAGAATCCGGAATTGGAAAAAAAAATATGTCGAGCGCTCGACATAATAAGTCGAGAGCTCGACATAATAAGTCGAGAGCTCGACATAATAAGTCGAGAACTCGACATAATAAGTCGAGCGCTCGACATAATAAGTCGAG
>MJUU01044589.1:120980-133739 GCA_002080025.1 Modiolus philippinarum | reverse complement strand
AGCAAATGTTAATGCCACTGTCCCTAAGACCAAGACTTCGTCCTCCTTTGTTGTTTTTTGGCCTCTAGCTCTGCCCAATAAAATAAAGATGTACCAAACAACGAAACTGTCCTGTGTCCTGAAAAAACTTGTGGCGTGTTAGCCTTGTATTTAAATATAGTTTAAAACCTAATATAACGCTTAAAAGGATGCGATTTCCACCTACCAATACGCATTATTTGCTTATCGGGTACTCCCATCATTGATAGGTAAGTGGCCCCCCAATACGAAAACTGTGCGACCTTATGTGACCTTCATTTATGCCTGCAAAATCCAAAGCCTTTTTAAGGACATGGTTGAACTGATACCTAGTAAGGGATGAGTGATCTAGGTGAACGAAAAGATGTTTATTTTCACATGTTGGTCGTATACCGAGATATCTACCTAGGTTTGCTACTGGACAAAAGGCTTTACCATTTCCCTTTATGGTGATGCTGACTGCATGACCCTGTTGCTGTGTTTTTGACCAGTGTATGTTGAGCTTAATAGAGTTTTTATTAATGGTAATATCTTTTACCTGGATTTGTTTATCAAGATCAAAAATGGACTTAGCACTACTTTTTGTGAACTCGCTGACCCGAAGTAAACCAAAGAATGCAAGCGAAAAAACTGCACGAAACATAGAGGCTTCATATGAGGAAGAACAATAACTGTGTGCATTGTGTATAATTTTTCCCAAAATAGTAATAGTGATTGGTGTCCGTGGGTCCATTTGGTGACCCTTGACCCGTTTTAGGCCTTCAATTACCTTGCCCACTATGAAAGATTTTGTAGTGTCCGTAAGGCCTTGAATTTTGTGATAATATGAAATTTCAGCTATGTATGATGTAACTGTGGCTGGTGCTAGGTTTTTTGTAGCCAAAAAAGCAATGAAATTTAAGAGGTCGTTAATTGGGATAGGCCAAATGTGTTTTAAACCATAAGATAACCTGAAATCTGACAATTGCTGTAGTGCCAACTTGTAGCTTTTCTGTGTATTGGTGGCTAAGCCGTGCTGTACAAGGTGAGCTGCCATGTCTTTTAGAGGTCCCAAATCCCCGGGTTGATATATGTTGGCCACCGACTTGCCTCTGGGGCTTCTCTTCTGAATTTCCCCCACTGTGAACGAGATGAACTATCGGCTATTTTGTTGGAAAAACTAAGGACTATCTCCATCTTGCATAGTTCTATCTTTAGCTGAATTTGGTTTCGTTTAGAGATTATATGGGTAATTTGCTCTTTATCAGCTTTTACATATATTTCGGTTTATGGATTGCCAAATGTCTTGCATTTATCTGCACTGAAGAGACATAAGCTGTCGTAATGCGCATATGCAGAACCTAAAGTCGCAGTAACTTCGGTATCTTGCTGTTTATAATTCTGCACTATAATAATTCGCTAAAATAGATATTACGAAAGTACACAATTGATTAGTTTCAATATTTGGTCAATACATCTATGTCAAGAATCAGTTGTTCTAGATATATGTAAACTAAAACCTGTTTCTCTATACCAAATATTATATATATATATACCCATCTGCCAATGTCTTATAGTGACATGTGAAATACCATTTTCAAATCATATCTAGTTTTCGAAATTGCGGTGTATTTTTTTCTTGCGCAGTTCACTTGTTGGTTGTGGCTTTGATATATTTTTTTGTCCATTGCAGGTGTTTTCTGTAATCTTGACTTTATAGGATTGAGGGTTAGAATTTGGTAAGTAACAAAAGAATACGTTTCGGAATAAGTGCTTGGGTTATGTTAAAGTTAGGGATAGGGATTAGAAAGAAAATAGAATAAGATATTTTATTGGTTTATGTTACTGACAAGACTTTGGAGTTAGATTTAAGTTAAAATAGGGTTCAGAATTAAAGTAATCAAGGGGTTCAAGATTGCTGTCATGGAGTAAGTAGTCCGTCTGTATTGGGTTTAATTATTGTGTTTATTCAGCTATAGAGAAACGGGACAGGTAAAGGGGAGATTTGGGTACGAATAAATCAGTTTACCCTACTTGTGGCTTTTGCTAGTGTCGGTACCAAGTCCGGCTGCCAAGAGTTCCTATCGTTCATTACGTTTGTCTTTTGTCCTGTGTAGTTCCCTGTCAGATTGTGGCATGTAATTATAATTTCGGCCATTGTAGGTGTTTCCCGTTATCCATTTTTTTTACATTTGTTAATGTTAATTTAGTATCATCATAATTGAAGTTAAGCTTTTCATTACATACATGCTTTGTTTAGATAGGATTTCTTGCTTCAATTTGGTTGTTGTAATATTACTTTAATCATAAGAGTAATGTTCAGAATAAGGTATACCATTACGGTTTATTTGGATTAGGATTGAGAGTAAAGAGTAAGGAATGGCTCGTGATTAGGGTAATATTTGAGTTAAAATTTAAATGAATGTTACACATGACTTCGATTGCGGTATTGTTTAAAGGGTAGTCTTAGATTAGAGTTGAGGCTTTGGCTTAAGAGTAAGCTTGGTTAAAGGCTTAAGAATAGATTAGGGCCTAGAGGTTTTGTTAATTTTGAGTTATGGTTATGACCTATGCTAAGAGTTAAGTTAGGGTTAGGTTAAGAATAAGAGTGAGTAATGGTAAGTTACAAATAAGTAGGAGTGTTATATTTTAGAATTATGGTTAGTAGACAAAGATAAAGTTCGGGATTAGGGCTTGTGTTAGGTAAAAGATAGGAATGGAGATTAGAAAGATAACAGAGTAAGTGGTTATATTAGTGTATGTTACTGATATTACTTTTGGGTTAGATTTATGATAAAATATTAATTATCGTAACACAGATCGTTAAAGATGTCCCCCAAACGAACATCCTATTCGTAGCAGCCCTCATATCCAGTATTTCTAAGTTTCAATGGCAACGGTAACCATTTTTAAAAATCTAAGACTGAAGATCATCCGTACACAGGTCAAGCAACCTTCATGTAAATTTTCGTCTGATTCTGGGCATTTAAATTTCCGACTTTTTCCGTTTCCATGACAATGGCAGTAATTTGGAAAATTCTGAGGCGGAAAGTCAATTGTACACATGCCAGGCAACCTTTCTGTGAAAATTTCATCCAATTTCGAGAATTTTTAATTTTCCCACCCTTTTTTTCCGTTTCCACGGCAACGGCAGCCATTTTGAAAATTCTGAGGCAGAAAATAATTTGTACACATGCTAGGCAACCTTCCTGTAAAATTTCATCCTATTCCGAGGACGTTTAATTTTCTCGCCTTTTTCCATTTCCATGGCAACGGCGGCCATTTTGAAAATTTTGAGAGCACATATTCATTGAGGCATTCATTCCTCTGAAGTTTCATGAAGTTTGGTCAAAAAGTAGCCAGGACAATATTTGAGCGGAAGAAAGAAAGAGGAAGAAAAATAATGATAATTACAACAACAACAAAAATGTTTTGTCATTTTTAGTTGATTTTTAATTTCTACATTTTTGTGTTTTTTTTTTACTTTTTAATCGTGGCCAACTTTACTATTTTTATCTTGAAGTCTAGGTGAGGTTTTGGTAACACGACATAGGGTTTTGATGTAATGTTATGGATAGAGTTAGTGCTATGGCTAGTGGAAAGGCTTAAGTTTGTGATTAAGGTTAAAGGTATAGGGTAAGGATTTATGTTGGGTTTGGGTATGGGTAAGGAATATAGATAGACAATTGTCAAAACAAGTTTCACAAAAGATAGTACTTCGACAACACCAACAGATTTGAATTTAAAGACGAAAATTTACACAGTGACGAAGAAATTTTAAAAAAAAATCAGCAGCAAAATGCGTCGCCTTTATACAGAAATAAAGACGTATTCGGGAGTTGTTTTTCTTCATCACACATGTAAATAACTTAATGTTAGAAAAATCTAGGGTTTCAAGTGACAGGTTTCATCAAAATTTCTAGGATGTGATAAAGTGATCATTTGCTAAACGTATTTTGAAATATCATAAATGTTTTGGTTGCCTTTAAGAACTTATTAGGACATAAAACTAACCGCTTTGAAAAAGCTTCCTCCTATTTTTTTTATTTTGATATTGCAGAATTGCTAGTTGAAAACACAGCAAACGAAAATTGTCGTCCTACAGATTGTCATTTCGACAACTTATATCTGTTTAGTGCAGACAATTACATATGGAAAGCAACACAACAAAACATATGAAAGTATTGACAGACGATTAAACAAAAATCAGAAGGTCCTGTTTATAACTCCAAAATCATCAAAAAGCAGAATTTTACATTAAAGTGATACTTCTTAGTTTTATAAGATTTATAAACTTTATATATTTAAATAATTGATTATTTCAATTCTCCGTTTTCAGATATTCTGATGTTGTTCCAAAATCTCAGATCTCACTTTTTCTTTTATGTTCTAATATTTTAACAAAAGAGAATCCTATCCATTCATATTTTTATAATTATACAATTTACCCATGAATGCCAAGAAATAATATTCAAATGCTAATCATTTTTTTTGTAATTATTGAGCAGATGTAGGTAATTAAGGTTTCAAGGCACTCACAATACTAAATCTATGGAATAAATTGTCTAATCTGGGGAAAGTGTACTAACAAATGTATCCATCAATTCAAGTGTTTTTCGGTGGAATTTTTGTATTTGTATTCCCAAAGATGGGTGATCTAAACTTAATAAAGCTTGTATGTATTTTAATGTCAATTAAAAGTTTAAATTAATTACTAACCACAGACAAAATTGAGGAAATATCCTACTTCATGAAATCAAAAATAGAAATGCATTTTCTGATGCAATCATGTTTCATTGTGTATTGATGAAGTGTATACATGTTAATAAAAAGTACTAACAACACTGATACACAGCCATACACTGTGCTTAAGACCCTAATTTTCATAATGAGAATTATCATTCTTTCGAAGAAGAGTAAAGAATGGATTCTGGTTTGGGCGACTCCTGTGTTTGCATGCAAACACATTATCACTTGTTTTTATTATTCTTCTATCTTTCTTTCTTCTCGTCGCAACGAACTTGTCCGAAGCAGATCTCATAGACCATTTCACCTAGATGTTTCAAACTTGGCATACTATTTGCCCCATTTTTTCAATTCCAAAAGGGGTCATTAAGGGTACTTTTGGGGGTATGAAAAAGGGGTGGGGTCGTCCTATAGTAACCTTATGGGAAAATAAAATTTTGAAAGTTATTCACCATTTTTTTCACTGCTTCTCAAAACCTATTAATACTAGCTCCATGAAACTTCATAAGAAAGGTTAGTGACATGTAAGAAAGGGTTCATAAGCATTGGAAGTTTCAAAATAAGAACAGTTGCCATGGAAGCCATACCAAAAATGGAAATTTAGGGGAAAATAGTAGTTTCTTTTATTATAGTATTTTGATTACAGCAATATGTATAACTTAGATTATAAGAGGAACCCTTACCCAATTTTTTTTTGGAAGGGGATTTCAAATCGATTTTAATGGGTGGGAAAATTTCAAAATAACTATGGTTGCCATGGAAACTATACAAAAACTTAAAATTTTTAGAAAATAGTAATTACTGTTGATAATTGTTAATTGTTTTTTTTTAATTACAGCTTTATGTATTACTTAGGTAATAAATTGGAACCCTTACCAGTATTTTGTTTGAATCAAGGTATGAAATTGCATGTAAAGGATAATGACGCATTTGGTTGCCATGGAAACAAAGCGAGAAACCTATAACTTTTAGAAAAACATGTTTTCTTCTGCATGTAATCATTTGATTTCAGCAACATGTATAAAGTAATTTATAAGGGAAATCCCTCCCCGATTTTTTTTCAGAGAGAGTTTCGTAATGCTTTGAAATTCGATATGGGAGTTGGTTTGGGAGACTTTTGTGCTTCGCTTGCGAACACAGTTGTCACTTGTTGTTGTTGTACTAGTACAGGGACTGGCAGATCATGAAATAACATTTTCTTTCTGTACAATCTATTTATTTTTATGTTCGCAATCATACAGTGAATCACTTTGGATTGAGTTCTTAAAATTGGAAAGTTATGCTGTAGTATTACGATGTTTTGTAAATTCATCTTATTTTTGGATTTCCATCTTCTGTATTTTTTAGTTTTTGTCATGTTTCTAGACATTGATTTGTGTAATTCTGGTATATTTTTGTTTCCTTTGTTCTCTATAGTTGTTGTTATTCCCTGTATTTTAACATTAACTGACCTTTCGTGTTTTGTAATTTACAGGTATAACTGGCGTCTCAGGATTCTTGTGATATCAAAATATTGCTCAAATTATTCGACATTATAGAGTAATTTGAGGGAGTATGAGTGTCAAAATTTAGAAGCATCTTTGGATTTTATCCATATAAAAAAAGGTTAAAATGTTTTGCACATGTATCATATTTTCTTGGTCATAGGTCACTTAAGAATGTAAAAATTGACAATGTATAAAATTTTATAAACTTCCAATTTTCTTACATTTTCAGGCATATAAACAGCTAATTGAAATTAAAGGAAAACTCTAGAGAGAACTGTTTCCCGCCAAAACTTTGACGTCTTAAATCTCTAAAATTCTTATATATGGATTTTCATAATTATTTGCTCATGTTTTTCTATTAGCAAAGTTCTTCCAAACAAAAGGTCAGCATTTTAATTCTAATTACAAAATTTCTGACACTCATACTCCCTTAAGATGTTATTGCCCATACAATATTATTTCTATGGAAGATATGGTGACTAACGAGATGAATCCGTTCGATCAATATTAAAAGACTTGAACTGTAGAATTTGTATAATAATAAACATTTTCACACCCTGAGGAATCCCGATTCAGGGAGAATTCAGTTGTGGGTGTATTTTCGTTTGTACGATATCAAACAATTCTTGTTTTGTATACGAACTTCAAATGTTAAGTGACAGGGAATGTTTTGAATGTGTACGGTTTGTGGCAAAATAATTCAAAAAGTACCATCATATGCGATGGGCTTTTGACTTTCAATTAAATATAACCGAAAAGTCACAACAACCTTGAAAATATCTTTTGAATGGTTATTTCTATTGATTTTTTTATTTCACAGTTGCATTTAACTGATAAAATTTTTCGATGCCTGTTAGAATATTTGCATTGTGTCGTGTGGCCTAATTACAAAAAGTTAACATTGTTTATATCTTTTGAATTTTAAGTCATGTGGTTTTCATATTTTACAATCGTTCTGTCTGTTTGAAAAAATTTCATATATTGCCAGAATATTTCACTAAATTCCCGGCCATAGGCATGTGATCTACATTTGAAAAAAATAAAATTTGGTTTAATTTTGAAATGCTATATGAAAAGGTTTAATATCATAACACTGGTACTTTTATTCGAAAGACATTAAACCAGAAATTTAAAACATATATAATTATTCATGCAAATAAATTTCCCTTTTTGAATTAGTGTTTCACATTAACCAATCAGCTACAAAATAGATCTTTCAAAACAAATATCCTTTACTGACAGTGTGACAGGTGCTGTTAACAGAGTAGGACATGCTTACTCTTCTTGAGCACCAGATGTCTCTCTAACTTTCATTGGAGTTCTCGCTGTGAGTGCCTTGGTTTTGAATGTTGTATTTTATTTCTGAGTTTTGTAGCTAACTTGTGTCATTGTTTCTGTGTCATCATTTTGGAAATGTCTTTGGACCTCGATGTTTGTAAATACCATTGCTTTTTTCCTTCGGTATTCTTCTGTTTCAATATATCTTGTTTTTTGTAGATAAGATCCACACAGAGGATGCCTTATCATATAAACTTTTCAACTACTTATGTGAAGTTGTCGGGTCAGAGAAAGTCGTTTCTGCAAGACGTTGGTTTTTTTAAGGTATATGATGATTGTGTCAACACGGGTGAAGACGATGACTTATATATCACAAGTGGAAGTAAAGCAGAGGGATTATATTTTAGAAGCAGCGATCTAGATGTAATGGTTGTTATGTCCAACAAAGTGTACTGTCATAAAAGTACACCTAGCTTTCATGCAATGTGTTATGATATGGAAAATTCACAACCAGGATTTTGCAAAATAAGTCTGTGTCCATCTATTTTTTCACCTCAGATTCTAGATTTCATTTCTAATAGTCTTACCTTTAATATTCCTGCGTTGGAAATGATAATTACCGATTCGAACATTGAAATAGTCGTTTCATGTGAACAACTAAAGCATTACATGTACTGCAGAATAAAAGATCTCAGCGATGAATTTTATAAACAGCATGGTCCTTGTATATCATCTTATGATGATTCGTTAGATATAGCTTATTGTTTTCATTGTCCAGTCTGGCCGTCACAGGCATCGAACTGGATAACTAGACACAGATTGTGTGGTTGGCCTTCTGTTGAACTTGTATCAGCTATAGTACAAAAAGGGGTATTATTTGTACCGTTAGGAGGAGCAGGTATTGGCTCGTCTTACGAATGGAGAGTATCGTATTCAGTGGGAGAAAAAATATTAATATAGTCATTTAATCATACTCAACTTCTCTGCTACGCTCTTATGAAGTTTATGCTTAAAGAAATCCTCGATGACGTCCCCGATCTCAAGAATTTGCTCTGTTCATACTTAATGAAAACAATTCTTTTTTGGGTTATTGAAGAAACTGAAATGAATAAATGGACGCACAAGAATTTAATATCATGTTTCCAACAATGTCTCAGACGGCTTATGTATTTTGTGAATTATGGCTTTTGTCCAAATTATTTCATGCCAGATATCAACATGTTCAAGAACAAGATTTATGGAAGAAACCAACAACTTTTAAGCTCTTTTTTGAAAGAGCTTTATGAAGGGGGAATTGTTTATATAATAATGAGCTGTAAGTCTCTCAATGGATTTTTAAATACAACAACACGTATTGCAGACCCTGCGAAAGAAGAGGATCGTGCAATATACCCTCTACTCAAATACCACTACAATATATACGAGTTTAATTGGTTTATATCTCCGTCACTTATTTTAAGGAGAATATATTTCATGAGGAAGTTTGTCCCAAATTTTGTTCAAGATTTATATTTGATTGCTATGGCGGAATGCATTCGGAACTCTTTAATGTGTAGCTTCCGCTACAACGTTTGCCTTTGTAATCGACGATTATATAACGACTATATACATTTATTTCCCATGCATGTGGGGGATATGAAGATTTGTTAACCCGAGGGAATCATATTTCCCGAAGGCTTCGCCTGAGGGAAATATGATTCCCCGAGGGTAAACAAATCTTCATATCTCCATCATGCATGGGAAATAAATATTTTATTCCACCACTAAGTTTGATATGTATAAATCAATGGCGGCTGTATCCAGAGGGGGTTATGCCTCCTCTCCATCTTTTCCGATTTTTCTTTCATGATCGCAAAATTGACAAAAACTGGCAAAAACTCGTCTGGATTTTTTCCCTGAAACTCCACCTGAATCCCCATGTATTCGAGGACCACTGCATTCATCGATGAAAATCTAATGGAGTAATAAGGACTCAAGCACTGAAAGTCGACTACAGTTAGAAAAGGGATTGTCGTTGCTGAAATAAATTTGTTTTATTGATTTTTGAAATTGACATGACAACACAAATGAACTTATTGAAAATGTACTGTTGAGAGTTTATTATTCAGCTAATACTCCTTGCTAAGCGACAGAAGCTGTTCCTTAACTCGGAATACCTCTTCACTATTCCTTAAATTCACTCACTAATATTTGTTTGATAACACTCGTAAAATCTAGAGAATTTCGAATGAGGGGAATATGATATTTGGACACGACGTTCAGCGGGAGACACGATGTTTTGTTCACAGTCACCTGTGACAGTCTCGGCCAATGAAAATCCGTTATAAGTTAAGTTATAATTATATAGTGGAATAATAAATTTTGTCATATGAATATGTTGCTAGCAACTTCTTCTAACGTTTCTAACTGGTTATAACTTGCGATATTCTTTTATTCTCATCGCCAGATTATGAATGCATTGATTGTTATAGATTTTGTTATATCAGAATGTGAACGTGATAAAAAAAGTGTCCTTAATTACAAATGAACCACTCAATGCTCCTAGCAAAGCCTTGCAATTATCGTTTGCAAAAAAATACAAGATGACCTTTACCAAAGCAGTATTATCAAGCCAATTAACTAAAACTCCAATTGCTGTTTGGTTTAATAACGAACTGTTGAGGAATTTACCTGTAACTAACCTCCAAGTAAAAGTTTATTTTCCAGGAGAAAAATACAAAATATTTTTAAAATATTGTCACTTGGTGACAGTTGTGAGGGGAATATGGGCTTTTTATGCCCAGTCTGTCTTGCCTTTTACATCCGTTGTGTAAGCTACCATCATCTTGGAGACCAAGTTAGACGACAACAAAGCATAAATGATCTAAAATTATTGGTGGATCGCCATCATGATGAAAATCATTACAATTTTCTAGTCTCGTCTTGTATACTTCTGGAACGTTCCTTGGAGATATCTGGTTTTAATTTAGACATCGCTCCATATGTCTCGAAAATAAGAATCTCAGTACATAATCTTTTATAAATAAATAAATAGAGAATTTACTGTAAATTTTATTTCCGCATATGGCCATTTCAACAACTTAAGTCTCTTCAGTGCAGATAAAATCTAAACATTTAGAAGACAATAAACTTGAAGAACTAATAGAGATCTAATAATCAATATCGACTAAAATGGAAAGCCAAAATCAGCTAAGGACAGAGATTTGTTTCAACAAAATCATCAAAGCTTTAGATATTGCAAAATCTGCATACGGGTCAGCACCAAAGTACTGACTTTTTATAAATGGTTTCTGTATCTACAAAACCTGTTAGAAACATGAAACAAATTTTTCAAACATAAATATTTTCAAACTTTGGAAGAGGTTCCAGATTCAGCCTTTGTCACTTTCATCCCTTCAGAAATTTTATGGCCGTCACCATGACATCATTGACAGATATGACGTGTCTGTGTCCCAAATGAAAACGGACATTTTCAGCTAGATTTCACGTCTTCACGGATTTGACATAATTGGATTTGACTCAACCCTGGATTGACTCACTGATAGTGTGACGGGTGCCGCTAGCGGAGCAGGACATGCTTACCCTTCCGGGGCACCTGATGTCACTCCCGGTTTTCATGAGAGTTCACACTATGATTGCCTTAGTTCTTAATGTTATCTTTTTATTTCCGTGCATTGTAGCTGTCTCACGTCCTTGTTTTGTCTTTGTTTTTATCTGTTACCGTTTTTGCCATGTCTTTGGACTTCGATTTTTGTAGTCATCGCTTCCCTTGTTCCTTCGGTATTCTACTGCCGTTGTTTCTAAATATGTAGATTCCTCTTCGGATAGGAGTATTTTAAAATATTTCTTCACTGGAGATAGTAAAATTTCGATTTTAATTTAACACGCTAAATGGATACTTTACAATCGAGATTTAGGAAATATTTTTAAATCACGACTAAGCTGAATGACAATGTTTTTCTCTCAGGAAATCAATGAAAAGTTCGAAAACAAATAATGGAAAACGTCTCACAGGAGTGAAATAAATGCTCGTTTGTTAAATGTCGCTAGAAGATTTAATCAACTAGTGAGAAAGGGATAAAATACTTTACACATGCTTTATACACCTCTCTTTCTTGTCATTTTATACAAAAATAATTAACACCTACATTTTTTAAAGAATGAATATAAGCGTTTTGTATGCTCGGGTTTTTGTCATTTAAAGTTAATGTAAAAAGTAAAAAATTAAAAATATATTTGTCCTTTGACACATGTTTTTTTTCATTTACTGTAGTACATGTTTGTGTATGTCACAAAATAATTCATTCAACATTTTTTCATCACATTGTAGATTTTCTGTTTCTAGAACAATAGGAAAAGTTCCAAGATTATGGACAGAAAAGGTCCGTAAAAATACAGAAAGATGAATTTCTTTTGTTGTAAGAACAGCTTCTGAATCAATAAATATGGAATAACTGTACATTGAACATAACCATAAAATGTAAAACTAAGTAAATGGAACAACGCTTCTATTATTGTTAAGAATATCTAAGTTTGTAAGCATTTCCGGGTAGCTGTCTTTTTCCACATTAAATGATTTTACATTTTTAGAACTTTTCCACGAGTTAATCGTTCTCAATATTAACTTTAATCAAAATCAAGACTAATAGAAATTTGTTTTGGCACATACAAT
This sequence comes from Modiolus philippinarum, assembly GCA_002080025.1. Taxonomy (NCBI): domain Eukaryota; kingdom Metazoa; phylum Mollusca; class Bivalvia; order Mytilida; family Modiolidae; genus Modiolus; species Modiolus philippinarum. The sequence goes on along the minus strand of MJUU01044589.1, from coordinate 121,559 downwards.
GTACCTGGATTAACTAACTGACACCTATGACCAGTTACTGATACCGAACGTCATGTCGTTGTATTGCATTGGTTTTTTTTTTTTTTTTGCTTATGTTGTTTTTGTTTGTTTATTTGTTATCCCCGCACTTTCGAATGAAAGTTCGGGGATATTGTCGTTGGCCTCGTCCGTCCGTCCGTCCGTCCGTCCGTCCGTCCGTCTGTCTGTCCGTCCGTCCGTCACATCCTTGCGACGCGAACTCCTCCTACATTTTTAGATTTAGGGTTTTAATTTTGTTATAGAACTGTTGCATATATGCTGCAGATGCGCAATAAGCTTTCGGATTTTTGATATTGGTCTTGGTGCAAACAAGAGGCCCCAAGATGTCGATTTGACAAAGACCACAAAATGTGGATTGTGACACATATGGCATGCGACGCACACTCTTCCTACATTTTTGGATTTATGGATTAAATTTTGTTGCAGAATTGATGCATATAGTCTGTAGATGCGCAATAAGCTTTCAGAATTTTGATTCCGGTTCCAACTTTGGTAAATTTCCTGAAAATGTCAAAGACTGATATTTTTGGACATTTTGGC
>MJUU01044589.1:55476-117470 GCA_002080025.1 Modiolus philippinarum | reverse complement strand
TTTTTGGAATTCTACCTAGCAACCATACTTAAAATGTTTGTGTAGTTTAGGACGAACATTTTCATAAATTGGATTTCAAAAATATTTGATTCCAATTTTGATAAATTTCCTGAAAGTCTCAAAGACCACTTATTTTTTGGAATTCTATCTAGCAACTATACTTAAATTGTTTGTTTAGTTTAGGAAAAACATTTTCATCAACTTGATTTCAAAAATATTGATTCCAATCTTGGTAAATTTCCTGAAAGTCTCAAAGACCACTTATTTTTTGGAATTCTACTTAGCAACCATATATCCTAGAATTCTTTTAGTAACAATAATGACTATCAATAGATAGATTTAAAAAATAATAAAAAAAATTACGCCCAGGGTGTATAAGAACTGTTTTCTGTGTCAAACAGGGAGTGCGGGGATAGCTGTCGTTTCCGACAACATCTTGTTTTGTTTTGTTTTTGTTTGTTTCTTGTTATTTTATGTTCATATTATAAAGATCAAAGAAATTCACAGATGCAGATTGTTGTATAATACACTGCAACATGCCTTATGCACAAAATTTAATCACAGCTTGAAAGATGAACATTACATAAATGAATGAATTCTGAAAATGAACATATTGTTAAGCACACCCATCCTACCAATATGCAAATTTATATGTAATTTGTGTGATTTTTTTTTCAATATACAATGCCTCATTATATCACAGAACAGGCCGTTATATATCAACCATGCGGGTTGCTATGATTTCGAGGGTATTCACCAGCCCAATAGTCAGACTTGTCTGACATGAAAATTTTACCTTGCATGTTATAAAAATTCATTGTTTTTATCAAAATTCAAACCACTAGAACATTTCGTGTATGGCACCCGGTAGATGTCCTTGGTACTGGATTTGTTTTCATATTTCGTGTCTTTTTTTGGGGATGGGGGTGAGTACTTCTTCTTAGACTACTTTTGGATTATGGCTATCCATATTATTTGATTTTAATGATGCTGATGAGAGCTTACTCCTTGAAGCATGTGTACAGCATAACGAAATTTACTGTATTTTATGCAACTTTGGTAATTCATTTATTTTGAAACCATTAGGCCGATACCACTGCCGGTGATGGACATTTTCGCAAAAAGATAGGACATTTGCGCAAAAAAAACGAGGACAATTGCGCAAATGAAAAGAGGACATTTGCGCAAACGAAAAGTGGACATTTGCGCAAACGATAACCTGACTTCTTTTAATAAATTTTAACAAAGTGCGCAAATCTTTATTCAGCATATTTTTTTTATTCCTATACCCTCTTCCGTAGGCGTTAGCTGGAATTCCTCCGTTGACCCCATCCCCGTGCCCAACACGGGGAGGTTGAAATAGGATTTTGAGCAGGAAATTGTTCGTATAGTTTGTAAATATTTATTTAGTCTCTCAGATATAAAGCACTAATTTTAAAACGTAAAACTAGCACAGTTTAAGCCTGTTCAACTGTGACCCATGGTGGTCACTATAATGTAGTTGAGTCGTGATATTTCGTCATTGCTGTATTTTCGACAGGTCAAGTTCCAAGACTTTTAATTTTTCCTTTTCAATTCTAGGAATAACAGTCTTATCACTGATGCATCTTATTTTTTGTGTAGCTGATAGACTGTTGTTCAAAAATAGTTTTTAAAAATCAAATCTTTGATATATATTTTAACACTTGTTTTATAAAGGTAAACGGGTTTTAAACTGACAAAACATGTAACTAAAATCGTTTGCGCAAACGTCAACTTTTCCTTTGCGCAACTGTCCACTTTTCATTTGCGCAAATGTCCTTCTGTTTTTCAGGTAAATTTGCGCAAATGTCCATCGCCCACCACTGCTGGTGGAACAGAGGTCCCCGAGGATATTCACTAGCCCAATAGTCAGACTTGTCTGACATGAAAAATTTACTTTGCGTTTTATAGAAATTTTCCGTTTTTATCAATTTCTAACCCCATAATAATACTGAGGATTCATTCCGCGTATTGCACTAGGTGGATATCCTTGGTACTGGATTGGCCTCCTATTTCGATATTTTTAGAAATAAGTACTTCTTTTTTTACTACTTTTGGATTATGGCTTTCTATATTATTTGTTTATATTGCTGCTGATGAGAGGTTACTCCTTGAAACACGTGTTCAGCATAAATAAATTAACTGTATTTCATGCCACTTCGGTATTTTTCTACTTTTGTTTTCCTTTATGTTTTTCAGTTTTCCAAATATTATTAAATTAATTTTATCTCTTACTCCGTGTATTATATATGACTATACATTATTGTACATCAAATTTTATAGGAAAAAGCGTCATATGTTGGAGTATATCCCTCTTCAATAGTTCTAATTTTGGCTTTTCATTAGATCCTATTGATTATTGGGTAAGTCTTTACACATATTTCGGTTAATGTCAACCAAAAATTTAAATTCGACCTCTAAAGAGACATAAGTTGTCGAAATGGTCATATGCTCAAATCAAATTTTCAGTAACTTCGGTATTATGTTATTTACTTGGTATGATCTGTAAAAGCAATTGCTGTAGAGTTTCTACCGGATACTACCGCCAAAACAAAAGCCGATTTAGCCCACTATTTGTACCTATTCAGTACCATTGCGGACGACAATTGTCCTAGTGGTTCCACCTGGTTTGTCTTTTTGTGTCACGGAATTCGGCTCTTTGACAACTGTGTTCGGTCATTTTGTTATTACTTCACTTTAAATATTCTGGTTTTTGATTCATAGTTATAAGCCACTCATGTAAATATATTTCATTGGCACTAAAAGGTCAGTGCAATGATATTCTTTATCGGTAATTTGAGTGAATTTCTTTTGATCTTGTGGGACAAATATTAACAAAACTTCCTACTGCTCGAATAACAAATATAATTGGCAAAAAGTATCTTTTGCAACTCACTCAGCGCATTGATATAAAGAAAGAAATATACATCTACAAAAACCGTTAGGATCGTACAAATTTTTTTACTAATCAATAGTAAATTTTCCTATTTCTTGAAATTGATTTTCATCTTTTTTTTCAATTTGTTCTATCAAATGTTGTTGTCAATAGACCCTTTCATGATAACTGCGTTCCTGTGATTTTGTGAGTGGGTTAACAACAATTCCAGCTAAAATGACGTCGGAGAACAATCAAACAAGACGTCACGTATATTGTGACGTTGCTTTTAACCCACTCAAAGCCTTATGAGCGCATGTGTCAACTTCAGGACCGCAGTTATCGTGAAAGGGTCTATTACCGATAAAAAGAATAATAGAAGTTTTGTTTCGGATACTTCAGGTATTGTCTTCAATAAAAAATTAAGTGGGCTCATCCATTATTGTCGCCAATATATTTTCGTTTCAGAAACAAAACTTCTATACATTATTCTGTACAGATTTACACATATTTGCCTGTTAGATGTATTATGACAAGTACATGTAGATAATATAACAGTTTAATAATTCCTGAGAAAGGGACATCATCGGACGATATATTTCATATAAATATATGTATCACAATGAAACTTTACATTTTACAAATTCTACAGAAAAGGTGGTTGGTGACCCCCTTTTTCTGAATATAAAAAAATCTGACGATCCTTTTTTTAAATACAACAACAAAATGCCTGTTTACCCCTCTATATTCATTAACTGTTTTTAAATCTTGATTTTTGGTATTCAAAAAAAACATGCACGATGAATCCTCTCTTTATTCTTTCTATTTCAAAGCTAGTACGATTCGGGAAAAAGGAAAAAAATAATTTAAGGTCAACCAAAAATAAGTTTTCATTAGGACTGAGGAACTGGGGAATACAACTTGTGACAACTTTGTATAAGATACCTTGTCAATTTCTTTTTTACTATTGACAACCACAAAGACAAAAAATGCGTTGTTTAAACGACACAAAGGCTGCTAATTCAATTTATTAATATGATGGTGGGCTAAACAGAAAAAAACATTACACACAAATGACTTAACAAAGACAATTTTATATTCAATGAAACTGCAAAATGCGGATTCAAATTCAGAAATCAAAGGTATATATTAATAAAATGAGGCTTAATGATTTTCTCTCTTAGCGTTTCAACGAAATACTTTGAAATATGAATATTCAAAATGTTCCTGCACGATTGAGTATGTATAGTGCACACAATTCCTTAATACAGTCTGAATCTGACAAAATGTAAATGCAGATTAAAACCGTAGAAGATAAAATGCGACACTTATTTGCTTCGGTTTTTTTCATTGGTCGTTATAAATAAGCAAACACTCTATATTCTTACTATGTATTAATAAATAGGTATTTTCATTGTGACCCTGTTATGTGTCCGAGGTCAGTAATACTGGCATGATGATAGCCGTAATGGCAAGAGGCAACGCCGAGGGCCATTAAAGCATCCGAAGGCCATCATTACAGAACGAGGACACCTAACAGGGCCTTTATGAAAATACCCATTTCTTAAAACTTTTATTAACCAGAATGATGGATGAACTCAAATAGATTGATAAGTAACTGTAAATGTATATGAAATATTTTTCTAGAAATTCTGTTTTAAAATGTGAGGTCATTTGTTTGATAAAAAAAGTGTACCCTTCATAAATCTTCCCCTTAAACTATATGAAATTTACACTGCTAATGTACAAACACTTTGTTTTAACAAAATTTAAAAAATATGTACATTTTAAGATCCGTTGTGATGATATGATTAAAATGAGTGGTCACAAGAAGGGTCAATTATATGAAACTAAAAAGTTTATTCTCCATACAGCTGTATACGGGCTTACCTCAAAGAACAAAAAACTGTTTGTTCTTTGAGGTAAGTCCTTATATAATAATGTTTATTTTTTGATTCCTTGTAATGGGATGAGTAAAATGAGTGATCACAAATAGGGTCAATTATCTGAACTTTAAAGTTTATTCTCCATACAGCTGTATAAGGGTTAACCTCAACGGACAAAAAACTTTTTGAAAAAAAAATCGTTAAAAAATGTTTATTTTTTTATTCTTTGTAATGGGATGAGTAAAATGAGTGGTCACAAGTAGGGTCAATTATCTGAAACAAAAAATTTTCCATAACCCTACAGCAATATTATGGTTTAAATCTAAGTACAGGTGAAATTTTAAAAAATAAATGAAGACAATATGTATATTTTCTGATCCCCTATCACGAGAAGAGTAAAATAAGTGGTCACAACTGCGAGCATTTGTCCGGGCAGTACCTGTGTGTATTGTCTTCATGAACTATGTACTTCATTGTAAGGGTACTCGTCTTGATAAGTTTTTTTTCTAGTTTGATTTTTACTGTGAGTCTTTTTGTGTATTTATTTTTTAGCCATTCACCACACATAGAGGGAGAGTTTGGATCCAAAAAAAAAACGAGTTTAACCCCACCGCAATTTTTGCGCCTGTCCAAAGTCAGGAATATGTTGGTCATTGGCTTGTCCTTGTCTTCTTATAAAATTTTAGTTTCTTGATATTTGGGTTAGTTGATGTGGTTTGTTTCCATTGATTTATTCACTTTTTTGCCTTTTTGGGCCATTTAGGGTTTGCTATACGGTGTGAGGTTCCTCACTGTGTTGAAGACCGTACGGTGACCCCTAGATGCTTTGTTTTGGGTCATTTTAAACTGGATATTGGATGTTGTCTCCGTGACATTTACCCCATTTCCTTTCTTTTTCACAAACAGAGTCAAGTATCTAAAACAAAAAAGTTTACTCTCCATACAGAAGTATTAGGGTTTACCCCTAGAGTGCAAAAAACCAAACTTTTTTTTAAATCAAGACAAGATGTATATTATACAATTACCACCCTAGATAGTGTGTGACCCAGCGGTTTCTCTCCCCGAGATATAAAGGTCACCCCATAGCTTGTTCGAGGGTGACCTTAATTTCGAGGGGAGAGAAACTGCTGGGTCACGCACTATCTAGGGTGGTAACTGTTATATTATATCGAATTTTCTTGTTCATACGTTGACCTTCCTATGCGACCCAACTGTTACCGGTTGACCAGCGAAATATCAAATGTCATGTGACACGATTTGAACAAATCAGATTATAGATATTCAAATGAGTATATAATATTTTCTGATCCCATGTGATGAGATGAGTAAAATGATTAGTCACAAGTAGGGTTAAACATCTAAAACAAAGGTATATGATACGGATCTAAATAACAGAAAAAGCATATCCGACCACACAAAGAACTGCAAATACAATAACAAATTATTTTCAATTTTTTAGTACTTTTTAGCTCACCTGGCCAAAGGCCATGTGAGCTTTTGCCATCACTCGGCGTCCGTCGTCCGTCCGTCCGTCCGTCCGTCGTCCGTCCGTCCGTCCGTCCGTCGTCCGTCTGTCCGTCCGTTAACTTTAATTCAAAGATCTTCTCTTCTGAAACTACTGGGCCAATACTAACCAAACTTGGCCTGAATCATCACCAGGGTATGCTCTTTTAAGTTTGAGATTTTTATGACCGTAGACCAAACAACATGGCTGCTGTTACTAAAAATAGAACATAGGTGTAAATTACCGTTTTTTGCAAATTACTCGAAAACCGTTACAGATATCAAAATTCTGACATGGGTAAAAATGATCAGCATGATGAGATCTACCTGCCCTGCAATTTTGAAGAATATCCGTTTACCCGTCTTGGGGTCATTGCCCCTTTCCCTTAAAAAAATTCAGTTTTTCGTTACTATTAGTGTTATATATTGAAAATGGTAGAAGATAGAAGTGAAGTTTATATAACAAAAATGGTCAGCATAGTAAGAACTACATGTCCTGCAATTTTGAAGAAAATCTGACAACCCACATAGGAGTTATTGCCGCTTTTTCTTTGAATTTTCACAATTTTTTAACGTTTTTACTTTCATTTGAAAAACTGTTTGAGATAAAGATTAAATGCGAATTGCAAAAGTGTTGAGGTTTTCCAGAACTGCAATTTCTACATATGTCCAAGATGAGAAGATAGTTTAACATAGGAACCTATGGGAAATGCATTCTAAGATCTTCTTCTCTGAAACCAAGGAGCCACTGGGGACCAAATTTTGTCAGTAGTCTTTGGATGGTCCCCTTTAAGGTTTGTGATTTTTATGTTCGTACTTCATCCAAGATGGTCGCCAGCACGGGACATAGTTTTACATAGGACCCTATGGGAAATGTATTCAAAGATTTTCTTCTCCGAAACTACCAAGTCAAACTGAACCAAACTTGGTCACAATAGTTCTTTGGTGCTCCCCTTTAAAGTTTGTGATTTTTACGTTCGTACCTCATCCAAGATGGCTGCCAGCGTGGAGCACAGTTTAACATAGGGACCCTATGGGAAATGCATTCAAATGTCTTCTCCTCTGAACCCACTGAGCCAATTGGAACCAAATTTGGTTACAATAGTCTTTAGATGTTTCCCTTCAAAGTTTGTGATTTTATATTCATACCTCATACAAGATGGCCGCCAGCAGGAACATAGTTTAACATAGGGACTCTATGGGAAATGCATTCAAATGTCTTCTCCTGTGAACCCACTGAGCCAATTGGAACCAAACTTGGTTACAATTGTCTTTGGGTGATCCCTTCCAAAGTTAGTGATTTTTAGTTTGTACCTCATCCAAGAATGAAAATATAACATCTGGTGAACTGATTTATAGTATGAATGGGTGGTCTATTGGTAACAATGAATAAAACCAGCCACCAAGTGAGCGATACAGGCTCATGTGAGCCTCTAGTTTACATATTTTATCATAAATAACAAAATACCGAAGTTCCTGTGATTTAACTTTCTGCATATGCGCATTTCGACAACTTATGTCTCTTCAGTGCAGATCAAATCAAAACATTTGGAAATCTATGAACCGAAACATAGGTAAAAGCTGATAGAGAAAAAAATTACCGAAAGGGTCTTAATAGGAAAGCCAAAATCAGCTGAGGACAGAGCTATACAAGAGGGGAGATTTCCCTTAGGCTTAAACTTAATTTTCTAAAATTTAGATATTGCAAGTTTTTAAATAAATTCAGTTTTAGGGCTAACACCGAAGTACTGGCTACTGTCTACTAGGTTGGTGAATACCCTCAGGGACTAACAGTCCACCAGCAATGGCATCGACCCAATGGTAGCAAATAACAAAATACCGAAGTTACTGTTAATTTACTTTCTGCATATGCGCATTTCGACAACTTATGTCTCTTCAGTGCAGATAAAATCAAAACATTTGGATATCTATGAACCGAAACATAGGTAAAACCTAACTGGTTAATAAAACTCTATAAACCATAGCTGCGGAACCGTAGCTCTATAAAGGTCCTTTTTGTATATTTTCATTTGCTGTTTCCTCCAGAATTATAAATTTTCGTAACGACCATAAGAGCTACTGTTCCACAGCTACATAAACTGTCATTGAGATGTCATGTTTATCGCATCGTTTATAAATAAGCGTACAGTTAGTAAAAAAAGTGAATGATTTTTTTTTAATTATGTTGAATAAAACTACACAACGTTGAATAAAGAGAACATAAATTCCAAGTAGTGTCCAGTACCTAGATATATTGTTGGCATTATCAGAGAAAATAACTTACAACTTAATCGTAAATTTGTTTTTTGCTATTCAGAAAACGCAGAGCAGAAAGTCGGACGGTTACTTCACTTCACTACCCTACCTATAGCGCAATTTACGGATCACTTACTCAAGATTTAGCAGATTCGGATCCTGTTTTTGGTGCATCAAATTCCCAACTCCATTTTTCTTAATTATTGTCATAAACATGTCTTTATATTCAATTTTATTGGTAAAAATGTAGAGATCTCACTAGCAGATATGTTTTAATCTTGTTTGGCCATATTGGTCTTATTATCATCATGACAGGCTTAACACAATTTTGTTAAGACAGTGTAAGATTATAAGTAGGTTATCAAGATATTTGATTTCAAGGACAATCAAGACGTGTTAAGATAAGTTAGGAAACAAGATCTACTTGTTAATCGCGTTCAGGGACGATCAAGACGAACTAAGTTTGTTAAGATCAAACAAGATCACAATTTGATCTAGTTTGATCCAGACAAACTTAACACATCTTAATCGCCCTTGAATGCAGTTATCTTGTTTGATCTCGATAAACTGAACAGGTCTTGCTCGTCCTTGGAAGCAATTATCTTGAAATATAACTGAATATCTTACACAGTCTTAACAAAATTATGTTTAGTTTGTCAAGATCGTGATAATATCAAAATGGCCAAACAAGATCATAGCATATTTGCTAGTGTCTTAAAATGAAAATGCCTAAAGGTTTGTTTTCACAACGGATATTTGTATGTATAGTGTGAGCGCGAGTTTGATTGAATTTATTGTTAACGTAAGTTGTTGAGTCAAGTTTATAGAGGAAAGGATGGGTTCGGTATAGCAGTAAGAGGGGACGAAAAAGTGGAGAAAAGGACAGGTGTGCCAAGTAAATGTAGAAAGAAAAAGGTGAGCGCAGATAGAGGAAATATTTGTCATTTATTTGTGCTATTTTGTACTAATTTAACATATATTCATCATAAATTTCCTATTTTACTATCAATGTGCGTTCCGACGCTAGGCACATTGATGGTAAAATAGGAAAATGACGATAACTATATGTTCTACTCGTACAAAATAGCACAAATAAAAGACAAATATTGAAAAATGGAGAAAATATTATAAAAAAGGGGAGGGGCCATAGGGACCCAATACAGGTTCCTGTCCTCAAGCAACTATGCTGTAAACCGTTTGCTCATTGTAACAACTGCAGTACAAAATTTGTTTTGCTTAAAGTTAAAAAATGCTATAAACTCTGATTTTGTTTCATAGTTACAAAATTGCTGTGCGGGTGAATTGCATCATTATAAGTTGGTTGTCATTTTCTACTATTATTTTTGTTTCATTAAAGTTCACAAATTAATATTTCAATATAAACTCAATCCATCATATATATTAGTAAAAAACAAAGGCAGTAGAATACCGAAAGAATCAAAAGATTGGCAATTACATAAATCGACGTCCAAAGACATAGCCAAAACGAGAATACAGAAAAACAGCCATAAAATGCAGAAAAAACACCACATTCAAAACCAAGGCACCAACAGTGCGAACTCCAATTAAACAAAAGTGACATCAGGTGTTCTGGAAAAGTAGGCATTTTCTCCTCTGTTAACAGCACCCGTCAGACTGTCAGTGGATAGTTAAAATCGGTAAAGTCAAATCTGGGATGACGTGATTAGTAAAGGGTGTATCAATTATAATTTAATTAATACATCCTCCTGGATTTTCATATCGTTGTCACAAATTTGACATTCAAGGAAGAAGATACAGAAACAAAATCTAAGTGTTTCCTGTGATACAAATATTTTTAAAGCAGATAAAACGGGTTTCAGCGGAAACCAAAAATAGATGAAATTATCTTCGAATGTACTTTATCAATTGCATAAAAGAATGATCAGATTTAGACAAAGAGCACTAGACTATTTTCGTCCCCAAAATTAAGAATTTTCAATAGTTTAATTTTACTTTCTACGTCTTAATATCACATGACTTTCATATAAGATGTTTTCTGCGTTATATCGAAAATTGACCATGGGATGTTTCGACTTTGTTTAAATGAATATCAAAAAACACTTCCGATACACTTCAATGCTTCCAATATACCACAGCGATTAAATGAGGGAGAGGTAGCGGAGGGGGTCTCATCTAGGAATCTTGGCTTTTTTGTTACTAAAACCCGGAATCCATAACTAAAAAGGAACCTAAAAACTGATAAAATTCCAATTCCCGGTGCATTTATTTCCCGAAATCCCGGGCTTAAATTATAGAAATCCCGATTCATATAAACAAAATCTTCAAATCCCGGCATACCGAAAGAGTCCCCCCCCCCTTTAAAATAGCATATGCAAGATTTCTTATGATAAATCGAGCTATATTCCAAAATGATCTGTTGGCTATGTTATTCACAAAATGTAAGTGAAATCGGAAAGTCTACAGATGCTATCGATGGCATCTTATTTCTAAAGAAAGACGGTTTGACACCAGATCGCCTAATTAAAACATGGTAAAACAAGAAAAGCTTAGAATGGTAGGAAGACTCTTTATAGCATCTGTTTAAATAACAAAGTACCGTAGTTTCTGTCGATTTACTTTCTGCATATATGCATTTCGGCAACTAATGTCTCTTCAGTGCAGATCAAATCAATACATTTGGAAGTCCATAAACCGAAAAATGTGTAAAAGCTGATAGAGAACAATAACAAATTTGATTTAAACAGAAAAGCCAAAATTTAGCTAATGACAGAGCTATGCATGAGGGAGATATTCCTTAGTTTTATACAAAATTTTATAAAATTTAGATATTGCAAGTTTCAAAATGCATCGGTTTTCGGGTCAGCACCAAGGTACTGACTACTGGGTGGATGAGTACCCTCGGGGACTAACAGTCCAACAGCAGAGGCATCGGCCCAGTGGTAATAAATAACAGAGTACCGAAGTTACTGTCAATTTAATTTCTGCATATGCGCATTTCGACAACTTATGTCGATATATTGATTTTTTCATTCAGGAAACATTTTGATATGTAATTATTATTAACATATTATCTGATGACATGTGAAGTTGAAACTGGTTCTTACCGGTTATATAAATTTTCATAATCAACATGTCCCGTGCTATTTATACTTCTTATTAAAGTCATATTGATATTTTAGATTTCAAAAGTCCATCTTTGCCAATGTATGTAAAAAGATCTAAGTACGAAGCTGAAGGAAGTGGATCAGTAGTCTCCTTAGTTGTAATTGCTAAAGTTACCGTACTGTGATGTTTTTTCTAGAGTTCAATATCGTCAGTGAATGTTTAATTGTGCATCTATAAAACATTGTTTTTTTTTTCAAATACTGTTTCGTGCTCTTTCTGTTTCAGTCTATTTATACTTCTTATAACGTGATACAATCTATTGATTTTCTTGTATTTTTCCGCTGTAACAAAATTTTTAAATAAGGAAGCAGATACAGAAACAAAATTTAAGATTTTCCAGTTATAAAGATGTATTTAAACCCTTGAAAAACAAAACATTTCACATTAATTTAAGGACTTAATGTTTGGAAAAGACTTTAAAGAGTTATCAGATACTGGAGAAAAGAACAAAGATGTACATGTATCATCAGATCTGAACAACCCCAAAACAGGTAAGCTTTTTTCAACAGCAATTGCTATCGAGTTGCTACCGGACAGTACTGAAATAGAAAGGGAGGTTTGACATGCCATAAAACCGTTTTAACCCACCATTTCTTTTGAAATACCTGTATCAAGTCAGGACTATTGCGGTCGACAATTTTTCCGCTGGTTTCTACCAGTTTTACCTCTTTTTCTACCAGATTTGTATCTTTTTTCTCATGCACTTCGGCTCTTGACAACTCTGTTTGGTAATTTTGTTATTACCCCCATGTTCTGCAAGTCTTGTTGTACTTTGAAATACTCTGCCACATAAAGGTTCCAATAAAGAAACATGACGTAAAAAATGAAGGTGATTTTTCTAAAACGTTATCTGTTGTCATAAATTGTTAAAGAGTAAATTTAATCAATGACTCTGTACTGTTACAAAAAATAAAAAGTCTTCAACTCTTAATTTTTTTTCAAATCAAATTGAAAATCTAAAATAAGCAATGAAGAGATATGGAGTAAATGTATATGAGACAAGTCACTTAAAATACAGGGCAAAACAAAGCGAAGTCTTTTTTATATGTTGAAGAGTTCTAAGACATTTTATTTTCTTCTCTGAAACCACTGAAGCAAATTCAACCAAACTTTACAGGAATGATGTACTAAAGGTCCTTAACAATGATTGCTCATTTCGTTCCGACCCGTAAAAAAGGCCGCCGGCACAAAACATAGTTTAACATTGGACCCTATGAGAATATAACATTTTCATCTTCTCCTCTGAAACCACTGAAGCAAATTCAATTAAACTTATCAGGAATGATGTACTAAAGGTCCTTAACAAAGATTGCTCATTTTGTTCCGAATCAATAAAAAACATAGCCGCCAGCACGGAACATAGTTTAAAATTGGACCCGTCATCTTCTCCTCTGAAACCACTGAAGCAAATTTTACCAAACTTACAGGAATGATGTACCAAAGATCCTTAACAAAGATTGCTCATTTTATTCTGATCCGATAAAAAAAAACATGGCCGCCAGCGCTGAACATATTTTAACATTAAACCCTATGGGAATAATCACCTTTTCATAATCTCCTCTGAAACCATTGAAGCAAATTCAACCAAACTTTACAGTAATGATGAAGTAAAAGTCCTTAACAAAGATTGCTCATTTTGCTCCAATTAAATAAAAAATATGGCCACCAGCACGGAACAAAATTTAACATTGGATCCTATGGGAAAAAATCATATTTTCATCATCTCGTCTAAAACCAATGAAACAAATTCAACCAAACTTTACAGGAATGATGTACTTAAGGTACTTTATAAAATTGATCGTTTTATTAAGATCCGATGAAAGAACATGACCGCCAGTGCAAAACATAGTTTAACATTGGAGTCCGGTATGTATTGAAGGTCCTTTGCATAAATTACTCATTTCAACAGGATCAGAAAAAAACATGTTTGCTATGGAGAACATATGTTTTGGCCACTTGAAATATATTATTTTTTTACTAAAAATAAGTTTCCGTCCTGTGTTTATATAATGATATCATGTGTATTGGGATCATTGATGAAATTGACATCGGAATCAGCTACCACAGATACAGAGAAATTTACGCCTACATTTAATTACAAATAATTCGTAAAATTTTCACTCAACTGACAAACAAATATTAATTTTATTATAGGTGATTAAAACTGTATTTGCAATTCAAACGAGCTTTCTGAAAAGATGCCCAGGTTTGTCAACATGCGTGGAGTCATGTACTTGTCATTGCTTTTGATTGTTGTGTACATGTGCCTATATTGCAAAGGTCAACCAAGTGGCAAAACTTTTACTGAATCGAAGTCAAGATTTACAGCCCATGCCTACAGTCTATTACCTTAAAACTACTACACTATGTATACATATCAAATAAAAAAGGTTACAATTGTATACAATGTGTCTTTTTAACGACCGCAGATCTGTTTTAAATTGTAAGCTTGGGGTGTAAACTTTGACTTCTCCTTAGTTAAACATTATGCCACTTTGTTGACCGTATCGTTGTTTATAGTTTCACTTTATATACGGGAAAAATATTGCTAGACTTAATATTCATTATAAGGACAAGTAAAAGTATATTACCCATATTGGATGTAATTCACAAACATAACAAACTAAATTCTCCAAACTTAACATAATTGGGAGAACACGACAGAAGAATTTACAAATGAAATTTATCATAAGAGAAATAGGTTTCACAACTCGTGAAGCTTGTATTTCGCTTGTTATCAACTCTCACTATTTAATTACAAATAATAATTAATTCGCTGAAGCTCGTTAATTATTATTGTGTAATTAAATAGCTCGAGTTGATAACAAGCGATGTACAAGCCTCACTCATAATGAAACTTATAATTTTCAAGCAAATTTGGCCAGTTATTGCGATTTGAAAGGCGTAAAAACTTTTTAAAAGGCGGGAGAATTTTAAGAAGTTTTAAGCCTTCCAAATCGTTATAACTGGCCAAATTTCCCTTGATAATTATTTTGTCCGAATTTGCTAATGAAAAAGACTCGACCTTTGTGCTTTTTTAATGCTACGAACATGTACAGCATCATTGAATACACACTATGTACTTTATCAGATTATTGATTTTTGTGACAGTGCACGAGGCGTGAAATATCAGAGAAATCATACTAGTAATTGCCTGTAATGTTGGCATAAATTTATACACAAAAATTTGATGAATTACGGTCTTGGATAAGTACACAACAATATTTCATCAAGTTAGCCATTTTCGATCGATCCGCTACAAAGATCTGTCGAGTGTATGTTTCATTTTATTTATTGAAAGGTCAACTTACAAAACAATTTTCATTCATAAAATCTTATTTTCCTATATGACAATTTGAGGCTACGAAACGATTTTATTTGAAGTAATTTTCAGACAAAAATATCTAAAATGATACACAACAATATCAAAGTACAGTTACAATAGAAAAATTTAGGCTAAACACGACCTAAATAATTTAGATCAAATGGCGAATATTTAACTAGATCTTTCTCAATGTTCCTAATTGATCTAATATGGCAAAAAATGGGTGATAAACATAGACTATCATCAATTTTTCTGATGAATTATCCAAACACATGTGAAAACAATTATACGAATAGACTGTCAAACGTTTTTTCGTACTTGACTACCCTTCAATATATATTCTGTACAAAAATTAATAAGTATAGTAATATAGTAATAACTAGAAAAAGGTGATCTGCTGATCACAAAGATATCCCCACCCATAGGCATTTCTAGTAGTTGCAGGAACCTGGATAACTATTTTGCTTGACCATTAGCTTTTTCATTAGATTTTGCATGATTCAAGTGCAATAATTCTGGCACACAAAATTAGATCACGAAAATTGACCTGTATTTTATCAATAGTAACATTGTCCCAAAATATTAAAACTTTCCACAAAAAAAATTTAAGTTATAAAATCAAAGCCAAAAAAAAATACAGATTCTGCATAATTCGAGGGCAGTAACCCAAAGTCTGATCATGGTGATCATCAAACTCAACCTGTATTTTATAATAAGTAACATTGTCCCAAAATATTTAAAAATCCCCTCAAAGCAAACTGAAGTCATTAATTTACATATTTTGCCTAAATCAAGGGCAATAACTAAGGAACACAAAATCTGATCACGGTCTAAATCAAACTTGACCTGTATTTTATAATAAGAAACATTGTTCCAAAATATTAAAATTTTCCCTAGCAGCAAACTGAAATTATCATCCGCAAACCATAAAATTTTAAAATTTTGCCTAAATCAAGGACAATAACTCTGCAACGCAAAATCCAATCACCAACAAAATCAAATTGACCTGTATTTTATGAATAAAACATTGTCCTAAGATATTAAAACTTTCCCTCAAGACAAACTGAAGTTATCATCCGGAAACTATAAAATTGACAGAATTTGTCTGATTCAGGGGCAAAAACTCTGGAACGCGAAATCTGATCACTGTCAAAGTCGAACTTGATCAGTATTCTATAATTAGATACACTGTCTCAAAATATTAAAAATTTTCTTCGAAGCAAACTGAAGTTATCTTTCGGAAACCTTAAAATTGAAAGATTTTGCCTAAATCAAGGGCAATAAATCCGAAATGTAAAATTCGACCAAGTTATCATCCGGAAACATTGTCCTAAAATATTAAAACTTTCCTTTGAAGCAAACTGATGTTATCATCTGGAAACAATTAAATTGACAGATTTTGCCTAAATCAAGGACAATAATTCTGGAACGCTAAATCTGATCACGGTCAAAGTCGAACTTGATCTGTATTCTATAATAAAAATATTGTTCCAAAATATTAAAACTCTCCCCCGAAGCAAACTGACGTTATCATCCGGAAACTATAAAATTGAAAGATTTTGCCTAAATCAAGGCCACTAACTCCGAAATATAAATCCGATCAAGTTATCATCCAGAAACCATAAAATTTACAAATTTTGCTTAATTCAGGGGCAACAACTCTGGAGCGCATAATTTAATCACGGTCAAAATCGAACCTGAACTGTATTTTATGAATAGAATCATTGTCCCAAAAAATTAAAACTTTCCTTTGAAGCAAACTGATGTTATCATCTGGAAACCATAAGATTGACAGATTTTGCTTAAACCAAGGGCAATAACTCTGGAACACAAAATCCGATCACGGTCAAAATCGAACTTGACCTGTATTCTATAATTAGAAACATTGTCCCAAAATATTAAAACTTTTTCCTCGAAGCAAACTGAAGTTATCATCCGGAAACTATAAAATTGAAAGATTTTGCCTAAATCAAGGGCAATAACTCCGAAATGTAGAATCCGATCAAGTTATCATCCGGAAACCATAAAATTTACAAATTTTGCCTAATTCAGGGGCAACAACTCTGTAGTACATGATCCGATCACGGTCAAAATCGAATTTGACCTGTATATTATGAATAGAAACATTGTCCCAAAAAATTAAAACTTTCCTTCCAAGCAAACTCAAGTTATCATCCGGAAACCAAAGTGTGACGGACGGAAGGACGGAAGGAATGACGGACGGACGGACAGACAGACAAGAAGAATACTTTTAAAGCGGGGGTATAATCCGATCAACATCAAAATCGAATTCATTTGTATTTTATGAATAGAAACATTGTCCTGAAATATTAAAACTTTCCTTTGAAGCAAACTGATGTTATCATCTGGAAACCATAAGACTGACAGATTTTGCTTAAACCAAGGGCAATAACTCTGGAACGCAAAATCCGATCACGTTCAAAATCGAACTTGACCTGTATTTTATGAATAGAAACATTGTCCCAAAATATTAAAACTTTTCTTTTAAGAAAACTTAAGTTATCCGGAAACAAAAGCGTGACTGACGGATGGACTGATGGACAAGAGAAATCCTATATATCCCCGACCTTTTAAGGCGGGGCTATAAAAATAAATATATAACAAAAACTGTGAATAAGAATACTTCAATCAACAGAAAAATATATTATTTAATTTTTTTGTTCATTCCTCCTGGGCATAATGTACTTATCTCTCTGATCCAGAAGCTTTTTTCCTTTGTCCCTGTTGATTTGCTGCAAATCTGCTCGTGATCAATCATGGAAATTTTTTATCTTTCAAATCTTCCGAAGAATGTCCATTTGAAATGTTGAATGACAGGCGGGAATGGTTATATATACACACTATATGTTTTGCTTGTTGACGACCCCGCATCTAAAATGGACAAAATGGATACATGGATACATGGATGTAGCGTTGTTCAACATTTAGAAAGTGAATTCCGCTCAAACCGAAGCTAGGGGCCGTCTTGAACTTTTTATGAACTTTTAATGAGGTAGGAGTGTTTGCTCTTTGTTGAAGCCCTCATGGTGACTTCAAGATGAAGAACAACAATGAAAGCGTTGTTCCATTTGCTTAATTTTATCATGTATTTATAGGGATTTTGTTCTATGTACATTTACTCCATATCCCTTTATTTGTTCACACTTCCATTTGATATTATTGAAAGTTGTTTGCATATGTACAGGTAAAATAAAAAGGAATGCGATTTTTTTAATGAAATACAGCTTTATTTTTGTTTTAATTAAGAAATTTTTCAGGGGCGCTGGTGGTTTATTGCAGATTAACATATGGTTGGCCATTATGTACGTTAATATTTTACCCAGAGCGTATTGATACAATCATACGCAACTTCTTTGCTACGCTCTTCTGAAGTTTTTGCTGAAAGAAGTCATCAATGAAATTCCTGACCTTCAAAATCTGCTTTATTCATACTTCATTAAGACAGTTCTATTTTGGGTAATTGAAGAGACTAATGCTAATAACTGGACACATAATAACTTAACATCATGTTTTCGCCAATGTCAACGGCAAATGTATTTTGTAAATTATGGTAATTGTCCAAATTATTTCATACCAGAAAACAACATGTTCAAGAACAAGATTTATGGTGAAAATCAGCAGCATTTAAGTTCGTTTTTAGTGACTTTTATGAAGGAGGAATTGTTTATATAGGCATGAACTATAAGTCTCTTAGTGGATTTTTGAAAACCGCAACACCCGTTGCAAATATAGAGAAAGGAACAGATCGTAGGATATACCTTCTACTTCAATATCTATGTCATTCGTACCTAATATATGATCACCAAGTAAACTTTTTGTCACGTATACCAAGCAAAATATATTCCATGAGGAAGTTTGCTCCAAAACTAAGCATTTATATCTGATGAACATGCGTATTCGGGACTCTCTAATACGTCATTTCCATCACACCGTTCAGTTAGGTAATCAATGATTGTATAGCGACTATAAGTCTTGTCTTTTGTATTTATTGATGTCAACTTATTGTACCGTATATGACTGGTTATTTTCTATTCTCATCGTCAGTTTCATAATGCGTTAACTGTTTTAGATTTTGTTTTATCAGAATGTCATCGTAATAAACTTGTTCAAAATTTCCTAGGGAATCTCTCTCTTCTATATGCAAAACATGGCAATTGTCTTTTGCTCAAGATATAAAATGATGTATATCAATACATTATCGACATATTTTTCAGGAACTAAAAATTCATTTCGTAAACCTATTCAGTGAATTGACGTATGTCAACATCAAATGTAAATCCCTTTTTTCAGAACTTTACACTTCTGAAATATTTAAAGAAATGATATTAACAATTTATCGTTATCAACATAACAACGATAGCGACTTTTGATATTTTTGGTTCAATTTCTCTTGCACATTACATACGTTGTATGTGCTACCATCGCCTTGGAGACCAAGTAAGACGACAACAATTAAAGCATAAATGATCTAAAAGAATCGGTGGATCTCAAATATAATGGAAATCATTACTTTTTCCTTAAATCATCTTGCATTCTTTTGCAACGAATCTCAGAAATATCTGGTGGTGATATAGATATCACACCTTGTGTTTCGAAATTAGGTACATGGACGTAGGAGTGTATGAGTGTACAGCAAAGTTTTCGAACAGTAATATCTTGAAATTTTAGATGAGATAACCGTCACATGTTGACTTAACACACTTATGTTTCTCGTAATTTCACTGTACTTTGTTAAAAAATGAATGATACATTGATTGTACTAATTTTCTCGGTGTACTTATTTTCACGGATTTAGCGTTCAACACTTGTTCGCGAAAATAAATACCCGCGGATTCGTATAAATATACGTAATTAGCAATAAAAATAAAAGTCTAATGATAATAAAGCGAAATCAAATACGCAAACTTGTTTGTGGATGGAATTCCTTGAAATAAGTACCCGCGAACAAAAGAACAATTACAAAACTTCACATTTATTCAGAGAACTTAAAAAAGTAAAATTTTAAAGATAAACGGTAATAGTAATCACCTACAATGGCCAAAAAGCTACAAGCACAGCCCACAATTCACAATGGAACTTCATTAGGAAAACACTAAGGAAAGACAAGAGACAAATTAAATAACGGTAGGAACCCGGGATGGCTGGACTTAATACCGGCATTAGCAAAAGTAAGCGGTAGCGATAAACCGATTTGTGGGTACGCAAGTCTCCCCTTTCTATATCCAATTTCCCTTAAGTATAATAAACAGAGAATAAACGGGTGGACTACGAACTTTGCAGATGCCTCTGCTGGTGGACTGTTAGTCCTTGAGAGTATTCACATACCAAATAGACAGTACTTCGGTGCTGGCCCGAAAACCGGTTTGATTTGCAAACTTGCACTAACTAATTAAAGAATATTTTTTAAAACTAATGAGTATCTCCCTCTTGTATAGCTTTGTCCTGAGCTAATTTTTGGTTTTTCTAATAATATCCTATAGGTAAATTGTTTTGTATCAGCTTTTACACAATTTTCGGTATATGGATTTCCAAATGTTTTGATTTCATCTGCACTGAAGAGGCATTAGTTGCCGAAATGGTCATATACAGAAACTAAATTCACAGTAACTTTGGTATTTTGTTATTTATTACCACTAGGCTGATGCCTTTGCCAGTGGACTGTTTGTTCCCGAGGGTATTCACCAAACAAGTAGCAGTACTTCGTTGCTGAACTGAAAACCAATTTATTGGGAAACTTACAATGTCTAAATTTAAGCGATTTTGTTTTTAAATAAAAAACAACGGCAGTAGAATACCGAAGGAACAAAGAGGTGAAATTCACAAAAATCGAAGTCCAAAGACAGGGCAAAAACGAGAACACAGAAAACAATGACGTTAGACACAAAAACAATGACGCCAGACAGACACAAAGCACAGAACCAGAAACCACAACATTAAGAACAAAGGCACTCACAGTGTGAACTCCAGTGAAACTGAGAGTGACATCAGGTGCTCCGGAAGGGTAAGCATGTCCTGCTCTGTTAACAGCACCCGTCACACTGTAAGTGATTCAATCCGGGAAAATGTCAAAGTCGATAGTCAAATCCGGGAAGACGCGAATCTAGCTGAAAATGTCCACTTTCATTTGGGATACTGACACGTCATATCTTTCAATGATGCTATGGTGACGGCCATAGAATTTCTTGAGGGATGAAATTAACAAAGGTTGAACAAATCCCTGACTAAGCAGCTTTTGGGACAGTGTTTTTGCTCTGTTCAAAAAATCACTGTACAAACTACAAGCTCGACAGTAACGAATCAACTGTGAAATGTACACTCCATAGGCTGGAGAGGTAGGTATATTGCTGCTAAGAAAGGGAAAGTTCACAATGGGGAAATTAAAATCATCACGTTTGTCATATAGCTTAGATTTCAAACGTCCATCTTCGTCAATATACAATAAAAGAACTAGGTACGAAGCTGAAGTAGGTGTTTCAGTTGTTTCTTTAATTTCAAGCTCATTTGGATAGATCTGATGTAAATACTCCTTAAATTTAGGATTATTAAGAGAAAGCGCATCGTCTGTGTAGCGGAAGCTGAAATTAAAGGACTGGGCTAAATGTTTTTGTTTACTTTGAAAAAGCCCTTGTAAAAACTTGGCCTCGTACGAGTAAAGGAAAAGGTCAGCTAAAAGCGGCGCACAGTTTGTTCCCATAGGAATCCCTATTGTCTGTTGGAAAACACGACCTCCAAATTCGACAAAAATATTGTCGATCAAAAATTCTAACATTTTGATTACGTCAGTCTCGGTGTACTTCTTATTTGAATCGGTGTGGTTCTTAACAAAATATGTCTTGTCTTTCCCTATAACTAAATAGGTGTATCTGCGTTCTCCATAAAAGTCTAGAATATCTCTAATGCAGAGCTCTGTTTTTATCTGATTTAAATCTTACTGGTAATTTCATCTCTATTATCTTTTACACATTTTTCGGTATATGGATTTCCAGTAATTTATTGGTGTTACAGAAAGTTATATAAATTGCAGCAAGGAAATTTAAGTAATTTATTGGTGTTACAGAAAGTTATATAAATTGCTGCAAGGGAATTTAAGTAATTGATTGGTGTAACAGAAAGTGATATATATTGCTGCAAGGAAATTTAAGTAATTGATTGGTGTTACAGAAAGTTATAAAAATTGCAAGATAGTACAGTGTCAGTCTTTTTATTACTAAAATGCCTGTACATCGGCAAATGAATAACGAAGCAAAAAATGAGAAAGGAGAGAAGTAAAAAAAAAACAGCAACTCATATTCGACACAAATTAAGACAATCTTCCAATTGCACGGATACACGGACACAGACCATTACTATGTCCTTCTGTCGCGTTGCGGTTTGGAAATATGATCTATTACATATGGAGACTAATAATCCTGGTTAATTTGAAGGAAATCTTAGTAGTGGTTTTTGTGGAGTTTCGTCCACAAGATCTGTAATTTTATAATATTGTTAAATTTTTAAATTCCAATAACCCCTACAATATTTGACGAATCAAAATGGCGATGCGATTTGATCTAGTACATATGGCGACTAACAATCCTGTAACAATCCTGTAAAATTAGAATAAATTCGGACTAGCAGTTTCTGAGGAGTTGCGTCCACAAGATTTGCTATTGTATTACAATGTGGAAATAATGAAAGTCCCATTACTCCCACAAAATTTGACGAATCAAAATGGCGATTCGATATGATCTAGTACTTATAGCGACTTACAATCCTGCGGTTTCTGAGGAGTTGTGCCCACAAAAAACGTGACACACGGACGCACGGACGCAGACCATTGCTATGTCCCTCCGTTGCGTTGCGGCAGGGGATAAAAATATTTCATCGGAGACCAGGACCTTGGTATGTTACCTACATTCCAAAAACTTTAAAATTTTGCAATTTTTTTGAAAGCTAATGAAAGATCTTGTATATGTGTCACTGGTGTACTTAAACCGGTGTGATCTTCCAACTAGCAAAATATACCAGCACATATACATGTTAAGGCACATAAATCACCTAGTGTTTCACAAAGGTACCTTTCTTTATTGTAGATAAGATGCAAACAGAGGACGCTTTATCAAATCAACTTTATGACTACTTGTGTGAAGTTGTCGGTTCAGAGAAAACCGTTTCTGCAAGACGTTGCTTTTTCAAGGTATACGATGATTGTGTCAATGCAGATAAGAATAAAAAGTTATTCATTACAAGCGGAAGTAAAGCAGAGGGATTAGATTTTAGTAGCAGCGATCTAGATGTAATGATTATTATGCCCTACAAAGTTTACTGTCATAACAGTACATCAAGTTCTCATTATCTTTGCTATGATATGGAACATTCACAGCCAGGATTTTGCAGATTAAGGTTCTGTCCATCTCTGTATTTCCCTTGGCTTCATCTATATTTTATGAATGGAGCTGATGTTCATTTTCGTTTGTTTGAAATGATAGTTACCGATTCGAAAATTAATTTTGTTTTGTCATGTCAAAAACTTAAAAGTTTCATTTATAACCAAATCAACAAATTTGCTAATTGCCTCAGCGCTGTATTTAACAAACAACATGGTCCTTGTTTATCAAGTTTTGATGACGCATTAGATATAGCTTATTGTTTCCATTGTCCCATCTGGCCATCAAAAGCATCAAACTGGATAACAAGAAACAGATTTTCTGGTTGGCCTTCTTCTAATCTTGTATCAACAATAGTTAGAACGGGGATATTGTTCGTTCCCTTAGGGGGGACAGGCATTGGATCATCTCACGAGTGGAGAGTATCTTATTCGGTTGGAGAAAAAATATTAATACATTCAATGAATCATACGCAACTTCTTTGCTACGCTCTCATGAAGTTTGTGCTTAAAGAAATCATCGATGATATTCCCGACTTACAAAATTTGCTTTGTTCATACTTTATGAAGACAGTTCTATTTTGGGTTAGTGAAGAGATTGATGTCAATAACTGGACGCAAAAGAACTTAACATTATGTTTTCGGCAATGTCTGAAACGGCTAATGTATTTTGTAAATTGTGGATATTGTCCAAATTATTTCATGCCAGATAACAACATGTTCAAGAACAAGATTTACGGTGAAAATCAGCAGCATTTAAGCACTTTTTTTAGCGAACTTTATGAAGGAGGATTATTTTATATAGTAATGAGCTGTAAGTCTCTCAGTGGATTTTTGAATACCACAACACATATCGCAAATCCGGCAAAAGAAGAAGATCGTGGGATATACCCTCTTCTTCAACATCTATACTACTTAGACCTGCGTGCTAATCATGATATTTCCCCATCATCTATTCTAACCAAAATATACTTCACGAGGCAGTTTGTTCCAAAACTAGCTAAAAATTTATATTTGATGAACATGATGGTGCTGTTCCGGGACATTGTAATGCGTTATTTCAATTTCAACTTCAGCATGGGTAATAAGCGATTGCATAGCGACTATAAGTTTTGTCGTTTGTATTTGTTGATGTCTACTTCTTGCAACGTGTCTGACTGGTTATATTTCGCATTATTTTTGTATTCTCATCGCCAGTTTCACAATGCGCTAACTGTTATAGACTTTGTTTTATCTGAATGTAAAAGTAACAAACTTGTTCAAAATTACCAACATGAATCACCCTCCACTCATGAAAATGCAATGCAATTATCTTTTGCAAAAAGATATAAAATGACGTATATCAATGCATTATCGACAAATTTTCCAATAAATAAAACTTCATTTCTTATGCCCTTCATTAGCGAATTGTCCAGTGAATCAGTGTATGCCAACACCATAATGAAACCCCAATATCCAGAATTGTACGACTGTGAACTATTTAAAGAATTGATATCAATTGTTTATCGTTTTCTACCTCACGGCAATAGTCTGACGACATTGGATATTTTTGGCACAATTTCTCTCGCATATTACATACGTTGTTTGTGCTACCATCACCTTGAAGACCAAGTGAAAAGACAGCAAAGCATTAATGATCTAAAAGTATCGGTTGATTACGAATTTAATGGAAATCACTACCAATTGCTACACTCATCTTGTATGCTTCTGCTACGAATCTCAGAGATATCTTGTTCTAATATAGATATAACTCCTTATGCATCGAAATTGAGTAGATGGATGTGCCAGCTTAAAGATAACCTTGCAAAAGGACAAAAGTTGTGTTAATGTGAAGATATTTTTCGGGCACGGATATTTTCTAACTTTTGAAGATGACATTGTATCGTAAAGGAATAATACATAATAAATTTTTAGAACGTCATTACTTAAATTTATTTTTCTTTTAATTTTCATGTACTATTCCTAATTAAGAACAAATCAACTAATTAATACTTCACTTCTTCTAAGAAAAAATTCGGAAAGCAAAATTTAAATATGTGGCTCGATGTTTGGAAACAATTCAGAGGTAACACAAGTTGAGACAAGATGACAATGACAACACATATGAACGAAATTAAACAAGAATACCACAACACCAAACAATGTGACACCCAGAATTAAAGATGAATTCCTCTATTCATAGAACATAGGAATAACTTGAAGCTTCTAACACTTTATGTCCTTAAAGAATACTTCAAGGAATTTAAGGAAGTAAAAAATGGGGTCACCGGCCTCATTATCGATCTATGACGTCATAAATATTGCGCTTTATGGCAAGTTTTAGCTCACCTGGCCAAAGGCCATGTGAGCTTTTGCCATCACTTGGTGTCCGTCGTCGTCGTCCGTAAACTTTTCATATTTTTGCTATCTCCTCTGAAACCACTGGACCAAGTTTAACCAAACTTTACAGGAATGATGTATGGTAGGTCCTTCTCGAAGATTGGCGAAATTTTTATGATCCGCCAAAAAACATGCCCGCCAGGGCCGAACATAGTTTAACATGGGACCCAATGGAAAAAAGCATATATTTGCTATCTCCTCTGAAGCTTCTGAAGCAAATTGAACAAAACTTTACAGGAATGATGTATGGAAGCTCCTTTACTTAGTTTGCCGAAATTTTTCCAATTCCCTTAAAAACATGGCTGCCAGCGCAGAACATAGTCTAGCATGGAACCCTATGGGAAAAGCATAGATTGACTATCTCCTCTGAAGCTACTAAAGCAAATTGAACAAAACTTTACAGAAATGATGTATGGAAGGTCCTTTACCTAGTTTGCCGAAAATTTTTTGATCCGTGAAAAAACAAGGCCGCCAGCGCAGAACATAGTTTAACATGTGACCCTATGGGAAAAGTATATATTTGCTATCTCCTCTGAAGCTACTGAAGCAAATTCAACCTATGTTTACAGTAAGGATGTATGGCAGGTACTTGGCTCTGACAAAAAAGATGGCCTCCAGTGCAAAACATAGTTTAACATTGGAGCCAGGAATGAGATAATCATCCTTATAATCATCATCTCTGAAATGTATAGTAGGTCCTTTGCAAAAATTCTTCATTTCAATAGGATCAGACTAAAAACACTGGTGTTAATGAAAAACATAGCTAAACATTTGACCCCATTGGTAAGAAAACATCTTTTTTAGTCATGTATGGCGTAGAAGCATTTTGCCAGGTGAGCGATACAGGCTCAGTCTCTGAGCCTCTAGTATTGATTTATTGTTCGGCCGATAGACCCTCGTAAAACCGTTCAATTTCAAATTCAGTGGTTGTTTTTGACACTACAGAGCCTACGGATGTCGGAAATTGGCTTTTGTATGGAAAAAATATTTTATAACTACGCTCTATTCAAAAAAGTATTTCCCCACCATATTAAGCCCTCAAAAAATAGGACAAACCATTATAGTACTCAAATTTGGCACATAATTTATTGAAAATTGGACAGAACATTGTGGCAATCGTATAATATCGGATGAAAGAATGAAAAAGTGGGTCACCGGTTCAAGACAAGAATTATTTTCTTAAAATGTGTTTAAATAAGATATAGCGCGCTTTTAATTTTCTTAAAATGACCGTTATATTTCTTTTCAGCTCCATACTTTCAATAAAAATTAGGAGCCTGACAACTAAAATATGCAAAAACTTACATTTATCATTTGGCATTTGGTTTGAATATCCTATAATTTTATATAACGCTGGGTCAATCGGTTTACGTTGGGTCGCATAGGAAGGTCAAAATGCGATATAATATAGCAGTTATGCCTCCCTAGAAAGTGTGTGACCCAGCGGTTTCTCTCAACTTGATATTAAGGTCACCCTGCAAAAAGCTCTCAGGTGACCTTACTATCTCGGGGGTATATTCTATAATGATATGTCAAGTTTAAACCGGTATTGACCCTATGTATAAATTTTCATATTCAACATATGTTGAATAAATCCTCGTGCTATTTCCAGCCAAACCTACTCAGAATACAATTCTCCGTGTTTATCATTCATCATTTGAGAAAAGATTACACCACTTTATCCTGATTATAACCATTTTTACCCACTCTCGAAAGTTAACTCGGCAAGCCTCGCAATTCAAATTTTTAAATTTAACTATCTCTAGTGGATCAAATATGGTAATGAACGGGATTTTTAGTGTAATTTATATTTGTAATCCTCGATTTTACGGAAATGTTGTTAAAAAAAATCAAGAGAAATCTGGACAAAACTTACACTCTTTGCGCAATAGTGGATATCGACGGGATATTCTATGTCAATCCGTTAAATTGGCTTAAGATTCCAGTGACCTGAAGATTTTACACATATACTGGCCACTCACTGATACTGCCGATGTCTACTACAAAACATGACGACTCTTTAAAAAATCCTTCGGGAAGTTTTGAGTTTGAATTTTTCTTCCGTAGTGCGATATAGTGTTTTACCAGCAGTCTAGGTTCCTTGAGCTAGCCGGCAGTTTAGCGGCGAGCATTCTTTTACCCATCTTTCTACATTACACTTTGTCATATTCTTTTGTTTTTTAAAGATAGTGATCATGGAATCAGTAGTCTACCTGTATAGGGTTTATTCGTATGTTTATCATACTATAGGGAAACGGGATAGAGAAAGGAGAGGTTTGGGTACTCATTAACCGGTTTAAGCCTACCGCTGGCTTTTGCAAGTGCCGGTACCAAGTCCGGCTATCCCGAGTTTTTATCGTTAGTAACGTTTGTCTTTAATCTGTTGTGTTTTTTCTGATGCGATTCCCCTATAATTGTGGTGTGTGATTGTAATTTTCGACCATTGTAGGTGTTAACTGTTATCTTGACTGTATAATCATCGTACATGAATCAGAATTGAACAAACAAGAAGGGAGTACATATACACAACATATGCCATTTAAATTAAACATTTTGAACTTTTAAAATATCAAATTGTCTAACAAATTTACGTGATCGCAAAATATGTTCAAGATTTCGGCATTTGCTCATGTTAACGACGGAAAACCGGGTTGAGAACCCCGTTCGCCCCCCTCCCCCATATATTGCTTAATGTGTCTGTGCATGGGCTATTATCGTTGATTGACGATAAATTTTAAGTGCAATGTGATTATTGGATAAAAATGCTTCCGTGAAAATGAAAAGAACTAAGAGTTTAAAACGACACAAGGAATTCGAGAAATATAAAGATTAAAGATTTCAAGATGTGAAGATTTGGGTTCAGTGATTTCTTTCATATTAAATTATTCGAGATATCAGAATAACGACCATTTTTCATGTAAAGGGCACATACGTTGCGTTTCATATTGTCTCCATTCTTTGGGTTTCACTGAAATCAAATATTGCTTAAGTGTCAATCATATATATATATATATATATATATATATATATACGCATTTTTAAATTAAATTACCGTGTTCTTTAGTTTGACTGTTTTTTTTTAATACAGTCCATATGGCATAAATTCAAATAATAGATAAAGGGATGTTAATTTTTACATGCGGTTATAGCGGCAACTTGTGGGGTTAAGAAGAAATGTCTCGATGATTATTAAATATAATGGTTAATGGGAAGAGCTTTAACTCTGGCAATGGCCTTTTACGACTTTCTGTTGTTTGCTATTGTGATTTTCCTTAGTTTATTTCCACCATTAAAGGGACATTACTTTAATGGGGTAATTGTTTTGGTTTTAGCTGAAGGAAAGACAATATTTACGTCCAATAAAACGTGTATTTTAGCGGCATACAACATATATACTTAACAATACTGAATAATTAGGTAAAATAGACGGGTTTTTAGTTTCAGAATATTTTTCCTATATATATGCACTTTCAATTAAACCTATGACAAAATTTAGAACAATAATCAATTTATATAACTGTAACGCTCATAACAATTAATGGTGCATGCATTCTTTTAAATGGCAATCTGTCGAATCCTCCGACTTCAAGAGCGTCAGCTCTGACAACGTAATAAACTTTTAAGACGACACAATAACGTTGCGTTACTGAATGCGCATAAACAATAGAGAGATTTATCTTTAACAACGAAGGGATATGGATTAAATGCAAATAAGAAAAAGTCTCTAAAAATACATTTATAAAACCAAATTTTATAAAAATGTGAATCCGAGCTGTGATTCAATTATCAAAGCAATATACAAAATAGAATGTTTATTCTGAAGTATCAATATTAACAACAATCAAGTTTCACAGTTAGAAAAAGCTGGCAAAAACAAATAAATAAACAATAAAATATTCTGACAATTCAGTAAAATGCCCACCCATAAAATGATATTAAGTGGCAATAATAATTAAATCTCGAAGACTCAAAAGCAATTTCTACAGGAAGAAAACCCCGGGTTCTAACTATAGAAACGTTACAGTAAAGTAGTCTAGATTTAAAGTTTAGCAAGTTCCCAATTTCATCGCTTGTGATGACAAAATAAACCTGAATCTTGTAAATATAAAGCTTAAGTCCAACCAAAAATTCCAAACAGTTATTGAAATATATTGAATCCCAATTTTACAAATGCTCAGGAAAACGGAAAATGCGTCCGATCTCTGGGACAGATCAAATCGAATGGCTTACCAAAGATGTTTTCAAGAATAATGTTTACAACGCCATGAGCTGTTGTGAAGTTTCGATATATGCAATGTTTCCCACAAAATCCCTTTTTTCCTGGTATTTCTATGGAAATACAAAAGAACATTCATAAACCTAACCAATCATGAATGTTTCATACATTAAAAACAAAGTATGATCTTAAATCGTAGTATTATTCATAATTAATGGTTTTTTGTCTTATACGTGTTTTTCTTGTGTAGTTACCTTGCAAATTGTTGCATGTAATTATAATTTTCAGCCATTGTAGGTGTTTCCTGTTATCCATTTTTTAACATCTACTGTATCAAGAACGTTTACTTAAAGTATTAAAGTGCAAGGTCACAAAAGTATGTGAGACCATGAATATCAATTACTTTTGGATATTAATAATATTTTGAAGTAACAGCATAACCCTTTTTAATGTTATTTAAAAGTGTGTGACAGTGTTATCACGAAGAGCCAAAAGATTGAATACAGCACAGTACATAGATTGGGAATTGAATATGCCCAATTCTCGATACCTACACAAAGGACACGCGGTATTTATTATACAGTTATTTAATGCATATGAGGGCAATGGACTAGAATATTTTGCCCAAGGTGTCAGAAATACCCATGTGTTCTATTGCCCGAGGCCAACGGCCGAGGGCAATGGAACACTAGGGGGTTTCTGATACCGAGGGCAAAATTTTCTACTCTATTGCCCAAATATGCATTATATAACTGTTTTATTACCTTATCAAATTATTTTAGCAAAAGCATATCTCATGTAAGCAAAGAGAAGTTGTTTTCATGACAATTCAAATTTCAATCATAACTGGGCAAAGAGAAATTGTTTTCAGGACGAATCAATTTTTATTCAAAACTGGGCAAAGAGAAGTTGTTTTCATGACAAATTAAATTTTATTCAAAACTTGTCAAAGTTTTACTTTATATGTATTCATGAAATGCATTTAAATTTCTGAGTTCTAATGATTTATAAACATAAATTTTTAACGGGTGAAATCAAACTAAGAAAAGAAACTTAAAAGCGAATATGTAAAGATTAACATGGAAATTGATTGTTAAAAACAACCTATCCTTTGTTATCCAGAATATTGCGGGCAATAGTTTTTGTAAAATTTCCCGGGGCAATAGTTTTTGTAAAATTTCCCCGGGCAATAGATCACCGACTTTTTGCCCGGGATTCACAAGAATTGATCCACCCATAAGAAATCGGGGCATTTTTGAAAAAATAGCGAAAACTAATGCATTTCTTTTATAATAGGAAAATAATTTTATAAGGTAATAAAATTATTTATAAGCTAACTATTCCTTTGTCATATGTTTTCAACAGAATGTATTTTGTTAGAAAGTCTGTTCCAAAACTTAAGTTATTGTTTAATGAACATGCCGTACCCACGGGAATTCGCTTCCGTAATGATACTATCAATGTACGGTTGACTGAAAAATCACAAGGGAGGACGCCATCTTGAGCCCCCGTCTCGCTTCAACTCATTTTCAGGTCAATCAATTCATAATATGGCTGACTTACCGTTATCCGTAAGTAGCTCGAATATGTATCTTCACGTTCCAATGAGTCGCTGTATCCATAGCACTCATATTTTGTCAGAAATATGCAATCCTTACTCGGTCTTTCAAAATATCCCATTACCTCGGCCGCGAACTATGTTTAGTTATAACAGGGCGACTATAATACACGAATCCCGGTACGACCTGACGTTCCGGTTGCATACAAATACATTGCCCGGAAATTCATTTTTGGCCGTCATTAGGGTATTAGAAACCGTTATTTGGTGCGCTTTGAAATCATTACATGTCCCGATTTTTTCATTCCTCTCTTGAACCAGGGTACGAATTGACGTAAAAGCCCGAAAAGTTCAAACGGTCATATCAGGTCAAGATTGCGTTCTCTCACTTTCGCGGCCGAGGTAATGGGATATTTTGAAAGACCGAGTTAGGATTGCATATTTCTGACAAAATACGAGTGCTATGGATACAGCGACCGATTGGAACGTGAAGATAAATATTCGAGCTACAAACGGATGACTGTAAGTCAGCCATATTATGAATTGATTGACCTGAAAATGAGTTGAAGCGAGACGGGAGCTCAAGATGGCGTCTTCCCTTGTGATTTTTCAGTCGAACGTACATTGATAGTATAATTACGGAAGCGAATCCCCGTGCCGTAGCGTATGTGTTCATCTCAACTGTATTTGTTCCATAACTACCTTTGCCTGTATAATCGGCAAATCAATACCTAATATAAGTATTATCGTTTAAATCTGTTAATGTCTTCTGCTTGCATTGTGTCTGACTGGATTTCTCTGGCTATATTTGTGTATTTTCATAGCAAGATTCTGAATGCATTAACTTGTCGGATTGTAGTTTTGGTCATTGTTGTAGTCGCCGTACAGCGTCAGTCTTGATAGAATTCATGGAATAAAAAAGATAACAGGAAACACCTACAATGGCCGAAAAACAAGCCACATGCCAGAAAGTAAATAGGAACTGCACAAGAAAAAAACCACAATAAAAATACAAAAGACAAACATAAACAACGATAGGAACTCGGGACAGCCGGACTTGGTACCGGAACTAGCAAAAGCCAGCGGTAGGGTTAAACCGGTTTATGGGTACCCAAACCTCCCCTTTCTCTGTCCCGTTTCCCTATCGTAGAATAAACATACGAATAAAACCCATACAGGTAGACTACTAACTCCATGACCACAATCTAGAAAAGAAAAATGGGGGGACAAAACGTAATTTTGAAAGATGGGTCAAAGAGTGCTCGCCGCTAAACTGCCGGCTAGCTCAAGGAGCCTAGTCCGCTGGTAAAACACTGTCGCACTACGGAAGGAAAATCAAATTCAAAACTCCCAATGGGTTTGGTAAAGAATCGTCATGTATTTCAGTAGACATCGGCAGTATCAGTGAGAGGCCAGTATGTGTGTAAAATCCTCAGGTCACTGGATCCCAAAGCTAATTTAACATTATCATTATCATATCTATCATTCTATGGATGAACTCCATTTAATACTCCGCTGTAACAAATATGAAAAAGAAAGGAAATGGGGTAAATGTCAAGGAGACAACATACCATATCCAGGTTAAAACGACCCAAAACAAAGCATCTAGGGGTCAACGTACGGTCTTCAACACAGTGAGGAACCTCACACCATATAGCAAGCAATAAATGGCCCGAAAAGGTAAAAAAGTGAATAAATCAATGGAAACAAACCACATCTAATAACCCAAATATCAAGGAACTAAAATTTTATAAGGAGACAAGGACAAGCCAATGACAAACATATTCCTGACTTGGGAAAGGTGCAAAAATTGCGGTGGGGTTAAACTCGCTTTCTTGGATCCAAATATACATATAAATAACAAGACACAAATCAAATTCATGTGATAAATTGTATTTCAATTCGGAAACAATTAAAGACATAGATAATATGGTTTGAATACATGTACTTAGAAAGGGAAGAAAAACATGCACAAAGTATCAGATTTGACAAAGAAATATAGATTATTTTTAAGTTCGTCTGTCTGTGCAAAATGTAATATAAACATGAGTACTGCACAGAAAAGAAAATGAAGACACACACACGTGCAAAGATAAACAACACGGACCCAATAAAAACATTGGGTGAGATCAGGTGCACCGGTAGAGTAAGCATCTCTTGCTTCACATAAGACATCTGCCGTGTTGAACATGTCAAATCCGGTAGTAAAGTCAAATTCGCGATAGAGGAAACAACAATTAAGCTTTTAAAGGGAAAGATCTGTTGTCATCTTGAAAACAGATATTCCCTAGAATCCCACAAGATCGTGGTTTTGACCGTAAAACTTCTGGAGTGATGAATTCAAATTATGGGTAACACACGCTTGTTTTTAAGTAGTCTATTTCTGAGCTATCGGGCTCTATCAAGGGAGTTGCTGCATCGACCACATGCACTTGAGTAGCGAATGAGCTTGGAGATGTAAATTCCATGGGTTTTGTTAAAAATTTGTGGTACAGTAGTAGTTTTAGTTTATTTTTACAGTTGCCTTTCAGTGTAATTTTATATCCCGTATAGTAAGGCATTTTTTCATTGTTAAAATTTCATAGTGTATATTTGATCCACTTTTAAGGGTAACAAACAGCGTGGGGTTTGTTTATTATTCAAAGTTAAAGCGCGGGTAGATTCTATGTTTTGTTACAAATTTCAGCAAGGTGTGCATTTATACATTACGTTAAGGCTTCTTATGAGGAATTAATTTCCGAAATGGCCAAACAGCTGGAGTTGACATATGTGTTATGGTGTCATGGTCATTTACTCCATATCCTTTTGTAAAATATTTAATACAGGAGTTTGTCTTTTAATGCGGTGTGGAGTTTGTAAAACAATTCCTCGTGTTAGAGATGTATGCTCTTTATTTTTCTTAGATATGGTGTACATTTTGTTGTACTTGTAAATGAGATAATATCTCTTGTGTGCACTTTGTTCAATTACTATTATCTAAATTTATGTTAATTCTAAAACCTAAGGTTTAACTCCCTTCATCGTAGTTGTGTCCTTAACTATATTTGATATTACTGATTATTCGAATTTCGTTTGGTTTTATGCATTTTAAACACTTTTTGAAATTATAGATTTCCTATGTTTGATTTTTAGTGCTGCGTATGAGGAATTAATTTCTGAAATGGCC
Source organism: Modiolus philippinarum (assembly GCA_002080025.1). Taxonomy (NCBI): domain Eukaryota; kingdom Metazoa; phylum Mollusca; class Bivalvia; order Mytilida; family Modiolidae; genus Modiolus; species Modiolus philippinarum. Next base: position 82,752 of record MJUU01044589.1, on the reverse strand, counting down.
CTACAACTCATTAAAATTAATGCAGTTGGACTGAACATATGTCTTATGGTGTCATAGAAAAATGTGAATAGATATGGAGTGAATGTACATGTGACAAAAACCCACACGATACATAGAAAAACCTAGTTTATTAAGGACAGGGCTTTTATTCCTGTCTACATCTTGATGTCGAATGAGGGTCTTCAACAAGAGTTGAACAATAATAATCCCTTCAAGCGAGATCAAGAAGGCCCATAGCGTGCACTTAAGCGGTATTCTTGGCAAAATGTTGAGCAATATCGATCGCAGCTAAAATATGTCATTGAAGCAACAAATGTCGGGAGCGGTCAATGATAAAAAGTAAAACCGGGCAATGTCTGCGTATAAAAATTTGTCATTAAGTAGCCCGCCGAAAGACAAAAATAAGGACAAAAACAACATTGATAGACAACAAGGGGTACATCGAAATAGATATAGGCAAACCTTGCAGTGTAACTTAGGTTGAAAGGGCAAAAATAGTAGTTTGTAAAGATTATAACATTTTAGTAAAAACAATAAAAAAAAACTGAATAGCCAAATTGAAAAAAAATGAATGAGTAAACGTATGAGAAATTCCCACACAAACAAACACGCCATAATTGTAATATTATAAGAGCATACACCTCAAGCACGGGGAGATTTTCTACGGACTCCGTGCAGCACGAGAGACAAACTCTGCAATTATGAAAGGATATGGAGTGAATGTACATGTGACAAAAACGCACACGATACATAGAAAACCCCAGTTTATCCAGGACAGGGCTTTTATTCCTGTCTACATCTTGATGTCAAATGAGGGTTGAGCAATATCGATCGCAGCTAAGATATGTCATTGAAGCAACAAATGTCGGGAGCGGTCAATGAGATAAAAAGTAAAACCGGGCAATGTCTGCGTATTAATATTTGTCATTAAGTAGCCCGCCGAAAGACAAAAAATAAGGACAAAAAAAACATTGATAGACAACAAGGGGCACATCGAAATAGATATAGGCAAACCTTGCACTGTAACTTAGGTTGAAAGGGCAAAAATAGTAGTTTGTAAAGAAGGGGCACATCGAAATAGATATAGGCAAACCTTGCACTGTAACTTAGGTTGAAAGGGCAAAAATAGTAGTTTGTAAAGATTATAACATTTTAGTAAAAACAATAAAAATACTGAATAGCCAAATTGAAAAAAAATGAATGAGTAAACGTATGAGAAATTCCCACACAAACAAACACGCCATAATTGTAATATTATAAGAGCATACACCTCAAGCACGGGGAGATTTTCTACGGACTCCGTGCAACACGAGAGACAAACTCTGCAATTATGAAAGGATATGGAGTGAATGTACATGTGACAAAAACGCACACGATACATAGAAAACCCCAGTTTATCAAGGACAGGGCTTTTATTCCTGTCTACATCTTGATGTCAAATGAGGGTCTTCAACAAGAGGTGAACAATATTCACCCCCTCAAGCGAGATCAATTGCAAGAAGGCCCCTAGCGTGCACTTAAGCGGTATTCTTGACAAAATGTTGAGCAACATCGATCGCAACTAAAATATGTCATTGAAGCAACACATGTCGGGAGCGGTCAATTAGAAAAAAAAAGTAAAACCGGGCAATGTCTGCGTATAAATATTTGTCATTAAGTAGGCCGACGAAAGGCAAAAAATAAGGACAAAAACAACATTGATAGAAAACACGAGGTACATCGAAATAGATGTAGGCATTATATATATATATATATTACTGTATACTGAGGGTACATTACTTACTTTGTCAGTTGGTAGTGGGTCTGGAGCTGGCATGTCAGTTAACGGCTAATAGTCTCTTGTGATTCCGTATATTTAGTTCTTTCAGTTTCATTTTTCACAATTAACTCATGATCAGTCCTGTTGCCAACTGAATTTTACTGTTGTTACGATTGTTTTTTTATTTATCACATTGGCTGTAGGGGGAAGGTTTGGGCCCAATAAAACTAGTTTAACCCCGCCGCAGCAGGTTTGTGCCTGTCCTAAGCCAGGAAATTTATTAAGCCTTTGTGTGTCTTGTCTTTTTTCTAGTTAGTTTACTTTATGTCTATAGGAGTCTAGGATGATGTTTATTTCGCAGAACTTGATTACTCTTTATTCAGGGGCCGACTCCGACCTGCCGTTGGGTGTGGGGTTTTCTCACCGTTCATTGAAGATCTTATGATGGCTTTGAGTTGTTATTGCTTCCCCTTTGGGTTGTTGTCTCTTTGACACATTCCCCGTTTCCCTTCTTTTTTCTAAACCTTGCAGTATAACTTGGGTTGAAAGGGCAAAAATAGTCGTGTGTACAGATTATAACATTTTAGTAAAAACAATAAAAATATTGGACAGACAAATTGAAAAATAATAAATGAATGAGTAAACATATGAGAAATTCTCACACGAACAAACACGTCATAATTGTAATCACCTCATGGTGTATGCTCTTACAATATACTTAGTATATACACCTCATGGTGTATGTTCTTACATTGTACCATGTTCATTTACTCCATATCCTTTCATAAATACAGATATGGTGGATGTTGATTGGACAAGTCTTTGCAGAGTGCTTGACTTCTTCATCGTCAAAAATTGCCCTCGAATGTACAGTTTATTCACTGTTCAGATTTTTTTCTTTTTGTGTCAGTTTTATTTATTGTTATAATTTGTCATTCAGTGTATGCTCGCTATTTATTGTAGTATTGGTGTACTGGCCTCTCCCTAATACTGCCAATGTATACTGAAATCTATGACGATTCTTTACCAAACCCTACCGGAAGTTTTGAGTTTGATTTTTCTTCCATATTGCAACAGTGTTTTACCAACAAATTAGGCTCCTTGAGCTAGCCTACAGTTAAGCGGCGAGCACTCCTTGACCCATCTTTTGTCTTATTCTTTCCTTTTCAAGATTGTTGTCTTGTAGTAAGTAGTGTACTTGTATATGTAGAATAATGGAACTTTTGTTTTTGATAGAACAATAATGGACGAGCCCCTTGTGGGCGAGTCCATTATTGAAGCCAATATTTCTTGTATCAAAAACAAAACTTCTATTATTCTTTTTATCGGTAATTAACTAAATCATTTAAAAGAACAAATTTTGAAAATGAATATTAATTTTCAACAACTCATGAACTTGACTAGTATTAATTAGTAAAATAATTAGTAAGATCCGATAAAAGTCTCTATAGATGTATATTCTTTGTTTCATTGATTCTGATTGACAAAGTAGGCGTGGCCTAAGATACTTTTTGCCAATATTATTTTCGTATTTGGACAGTAGCAAATACTGAAAAATGTTTGCTTCTTGATATCAAAGGAAACCCATACAAATTACCGATAATTGGTTTTATTTGTATGTTTATTACACTAATAGGAAACGGGATGGAGAACGGGAGGTTTAATTCTTCGACTAGCTCTTGATACCAAGTCCGACTATCCCGAGTTCTTATCGTTGTCTACGTTTGTTTTTTATCCCTCTATTTGTGTCTTTCTTGTGCTGTTTCCTGGTGGATTGTGGCATGTGATTGTAATTTTTTGACATTGTTGGTATTTCCTGAATCTTCCTTCAATAAGTTAACGGTAACTTCGGTATTTTGCTATTTATTACTACTGGGCCGATTCCTCTGCTGGACTGTTAGTTCTCGAGGGTATTCACCAACCAGTAGTCAGTACTTCAGTGCTGACCCGAAAACCGATTGTATTGAAACTTGCAATATCTAAATTTTACGAAAACTAAGGAGTATCTCCCTCATGCATAGCTCTGTCCTTAGCTGAAGTTTGGCTTTTCTATTTAGATCCTTTTGATTATTTGTTCTCTATCAGCTTTAACATGTTTTTCGGTTAATGGACTTCCAAATGTTTTGGTTTGATATGCACTGATGAGACATAAGTTGTCGAAATGCGCATATGCAGAAAATAAATTAACGGTAACTTCGGTATTTTGCTATTAATTAATTGAGGGAATTTCTCATGTGGATAAACCATCATACTTTCAAATTTTGACATTTTATTTATCTTTTTTTTTCTTTTGTGGGTCTTTTGTGTAATATCCAAATGTTTTTGTCCACCTGTTTAAAGTACCCACATCTCTATTTCAATAAGATAAGCTTTTCTTACAATCTACTTGATGAGCGTCCTTTGTTTGTCTTTATGTTGTATTTGTCCACTAGTTAAGCACATTGGTGCTTTTGTCGGGCAAAGGATGACAGTGATTGTAAAAGCACTTTACCATGTAATTTTATGTTTGTTGGCCATCCCGAAAATAATGGGCGAAGTAAAACATTGATGTGGCGTTGTTCGACAATTAGCAATGAATTCCGCTGAAGCCAATTCTAGGGACCGTCTTTAACTTACTACGAGGTATCAGCAAAGCTCATTAATGAAGGAAACATGATTACTTCAAGATAAAGAACAACAATAAAAGCGTTGTTCCATTGCTTGATTCTACTATGCTTTGTATGTCTCATGTGCATTTACTCCATATCCTTTAATCGTTTACTATGAGTTATGAGCAAAGCTCACTGTTGAATGCCTCATGTTTTCCTCAAGATGAAGAACAACAATAAAAGCGTTGTTCCATTGCTTGGTTCTACAATGTACTTTGTCTCATGTGCATTTACTCCATATCCATGCATAGTTTATTGGTTTTATTCATTGTTTTTTACTTGTATAAAGCTATATGGTTTTATATTAATATTTTATGTATTTATTAAAATTGTTCAATAAACTCAACAGTTCTCGCCACAATATAGCTGAAATATTGCTGAAGTTGGCGTAAAACATCAGTCAATCAATCATTGCTAAAATTACGGAACAGAGTATGTTTATGCGTATTGCGCGTTTTATTCAATGTTCGAAATTCTTTATTGTCGGATTTTTAACTACAGTTTTGATTTCAAGGTTCCTGACGTGTGAATTTTGTTCATTGTTCTCTATGCAGATTTTATTATTCAACACTTAAAAAGCAAGCAGTCATTGTGGGATTTGTTCCAAAATATATTTTTCTGTATTAAATCGGAATTTTAATAAATCAGTCAAATTTTTCTCTTTTGATTTTGCGTAATTTTCTAAAACCCGAATCTAAAGCGTTTTATCAGAAAACCTTATTCTCAACATATTAATATCCTATGTTCCTTCAACTTTATTCGAGCTATTAACACGTTTGGGTTTCCTATCGTGAGGAAGAAGATACATAATGAGAATCTGAGGGCTTCCTGTGATGAAATTATAGATAAACCTTTAAAGGTTGGCAGCGGAAATCAAACATAGATCAAATACCGAGACAAAAAAATTAGTAATGAAAAATTAAATTTATAAGAAAAACGACTACAAATGAAACGAGTAGGATTATGCATATTGCGCGTTTTATTCGTTGTCCAAAATTCTTTATTGTCGGAATTTTAACTACAGTTTTGATTTCAAACTTCCTGACGTGTGAATTTTGTTCATTGTTCGCTATGCGGATTTTATTTCATGCTTAAAAAAACAAGCTGTTCATTGTGGGATTTGTTCCAAAATATTTTTTTCTGTATTTAATCAGAATTTTAATAAATCAGTCGGTTTTTTTTCTCTTTTGATTTTGTGTAATTTTCTAAAACCCGAATCTAAAGCGTTCTTTTTTTTCAGAAAACATTAATATCCAGCGTTTCTTCAACTTTATTCGAGCTATCAACACGTTTGGGTTTTCTGTCGTGACAAATTTTATATTAGGGAAGAAGATACATAATGAGAATCTGAGGGCTTCCTGTGATGAAATTATAGATAATTTTCTGAAGGTTTGCAACGGAAATCAAACATGGATCAAATACTGAGACAAAAAATACGTAATGAAAAATTAAATTTAGAAGGCAAACGACTACAAATGAAACGAGGTTGAGAGAATGACCTAAATGAAATGCCACACAAAAGAACAAATGTGTTCTTGAAAAATCAGGTTGAATACACTTCCAAAACAGGTAAGTTTTTTTAAATTGTTTGGAAGTCTATTCCAATTTTGAGACGTTCAAGTACATGAAGTACAAGATCTGGACGTATTCGGAGGAAATTCATTTGATTATTCTCATATGTCATGTTTGGTCGAAAAAAGTTAAAGAATAAATTAAAAATGCCCTTTGTACTGTCTCAGAGACTTACAGACATTGATGTATGGCGCCCGAAAGTTAGCATAACTAAGGAAAACCTGGTTTCCCTAAGGAAACCCCGGTTTTCGCTTCTATAAACTATGGTTTCCAAAGCTAAACCCGAGTTTCCATGTAGAAACTTAAGTTCCGGTAGCAAAAACTAGGTTTCAAAATTGACGACTTTAATTCCGCTTGCTCCGCTTCCCCTTCAATTACAGCCCGGCTGAACCCGTGATAACAGGTGACCTAGATATTGTAGACAATATCAAACTACCCAAATTCCTGAACCCGAGCATATCAAGTGGAAGTATAACTTCAAAATTTTGATGGATGCAGTTGAGGGCTATGCGAGGAAGGGGGCAAAAAAAAAGAGAAGGAAGATGTTAAGACACTGTCCGATTGGATCAGGTCCATTAAGTCATTAATTTTGAATCGTATTCGGCGTTTAAAACATCAATGAAATTCAGACATCCCAGTATACTTGAAGATCCCCTCAATAGAAAAACTCTAGACAACAACCTCCAAGAAAATTACGTCATTGTCACTGCAGACAAAGCTTCAAACAACATAAGAAACACTATCACGACTGTCAGGTCAAGGAGATGGGAATTGACAGTTCATTTGGAAACCCAACTAATCGCCCACAACACTATCAAGGGAGGAGATTATTGAAAATCTCACCTCTGTTCTAGCATCCTTTGGAATCAAAGCGGATGATGAAAGCAATCAGCTCCCTTACATCTACTGGGTTCCTAAACTTCATAAGAACCCATACAAAAAGAGATTCATTTCGGGGTCTTCCACATGCATCGCTAAGCCACTTTCTGAGCTCCTAACTACTTTATTGACCGCAATTAAAGATGAACTGAAAAGTCACTGTGATAAAGTATACTCCACGAGCAGCGTCAATCAGATGTCGATTCTAAAAAATTCTAAAGATCTCCTTGAACAGCTATTCTCTAGCAGTCTCAATCATTGCCGTAGCATACGAACTTTTTTTCTTATTTTTCTACCTTTTATACTACCCTGCAACACAATAATTTGAAACCAGTAATTTCTTTTCTAATTTGATACATCAATGTTTCTGCACAAAAATTGGAAAACGCAGGTATACTTATTTAATAGTAGAGAAAGACATAACATATTTTGTAAAGAACAACACTGAGTCAAACAAGAAGTACACGTAGGATGACGATTTCAAGATGTTGGAATTTTTGATAGACAATATTTTTGTCGAATGTTGAATCCTCGTTTTCAACATACAATCGGGATTCCCATGGGAACTAACTGCGCGCCACTTTTAGCTGATCTCTTTCTTTTCTCGTATGAGGCCAAGTTTTTACAAGGGCTAATACAGAAAACACAAAGATATTTAGCCTAGTCCTTTAATTTCAGCTTCCGTTACATAAACGATGTACTTTCTTTTAATAATCCAAAATTCATGGAATATTTACACCAGATCTATCCCGATGAGCTTGAAATTAAAGAGACTACTGTTCATTTACTCCATATCCTTTCGTAAAATATTTAATATAGGAGTTTGTCTTTAATTGCAGTGTGGAGTTGGTAAAACACTTCCCCGTTGTAGAGATGTATGCTCTTTATTTTTCTTAGATATAGTGTACTTGTACATAATATCTCATGTGCACACTTTGTTCATTTTTTTTTATCTAAATTTATTTAAATTCTAAAACCTAAGGATTAACTCCGTCCATCGTAGTTTTGTCCATTTATATTTGATATTACGGATTTCGTCTGGTTTTATGCATCTTAAACATTTTTTTGAAATTATGGATTTCCTTTGTTTGGGTTCTAGTGCTGCTGATGAGGAATTTATTTCCGAAATGGACATACAGCTCATTAAAATTATTGCAGTTGGAGTTAATTAACATATGTGTAAAGGTCTCATGTTCATTTTCTCCATATCCTTTCGTAAAATATTTAATACAGGAGTTTGTCTTTTATTGCAGTGTGGAGTTGGTAAAACAGTTCCCCGTGGTAGAGATGTATGCTCTTTATTTTTCTTAGATATGGTGTACTTGTACATGAGATAATATCTCATGTGTACACTTTGATCAATTTTTTTTATCTAAATTTATGTAAATTCTAAAACCTAAGGATTAACTCAGTCCATCGTAGTTTTGTCCATTTATATTTGATATTACGGATTATTCGGATTTCGTTTAGTTTTATGCATTTTAAACATTTTTTGAAATTATGGATTTCCTTTGTTGGGGTTCTAGTCCTGCTGATGAGGAATTTATTTCCGAAATGGCCATACAGCTCATTAAAATTATTGCAGTTGGAGTTAATTAACATATGTTTAAAGGTCTCATGTTCATTCACTCAATATCCTTTCGTAAAATTCTGATACACCTACTTCAGCTTCGTACCTAGACTAATAAAGACGGATGTTTGAAATCTAAGCTAAATGACAATCGTGATGATATTAATTTCCCAATTGTGAACTTTCACTTTCTGAATATACCTACCTCTCCAAGCTACTGTCGAGCATGCAGTTTATGCAGTGATGTTTTGAATAGAACATAAAAAAAGCTGTCACGAAAGCTGCTAAGTCAGGGATTTGTTCAGCCTTTATTACTTTCATCCCTTTAGGAATTCTTTGGATGTCACCATGAAAGCATTGACAGATATGACGTGTCTGTGTCCAAAATGAATACGGACATTTTCATGTCTTCATAGATTTGACATAATCGGTTTTGACTCCATCCTGGATTGACTCACTGCAAGTGTGACGGGTGCCGCTAGAGGAGCAGGACATCCTTACCTTCCGGAGACCTGGTGTCCCTCCCGGTTTTGATGGGAGTTCACACTGTTGAGTGCCTTAGTTCTTAATGTCGTTTTTTATTTCCGTGCATTGTGGTTGTCTCCCGTCCTTGTATTGTCTTTGTTTTTCTGTTTCCGTGCATTTTGGCCGTCTCCTGTCCTTGTATTGTCTTTGTTTTTCTGTTTCCGTGCATTGTGACCGTCTCCTGTCCTTGTATTGTTTTTGTTTTTCTGTTTCCGTGCATTGTGGCTGTCTCCCGTCCTTCTATTGTCTTTGTTTTTCTGTTTCCGTGCATTGTGGCCGTCTCCTGTCCCTGTATTGTCTTCGTGCATTGTGGCTTCCTCCTGTCCTTGTATTGTCTTTGTTTTTCTGTTTCCGTGCATTGTGGCTGTCTCCCGTCCTTGTATTGTCTTTGTTTTTCTGTTTCCGTGCATTGTGGCTGTTTCCCGGGCTTGTATTGTCTTTGTTTTTCTGTTTCCGTGCATTGTGGCTGTTTCCCGTCCTTGTATTGTCTTTGTTTTTCTGTTACCGTGCATTGTAACTGTCTCCCGTCCTTGTATTGTCTTTGTTTTTCCGTTTCCGTGCATTTTGGCTGTCTCCCGTCCTTGTATTGTCTTTGTTTTCATGTTTCCGTGCATTGTTGCTCTCTCCCGTCCTTGTATTGTCTTTGTTTTTCTGTTTCCGTTCCTTGTGGCTGTCTCCCGTCCTTGTATTGTCTTTGTTTTTCTCTGATGCTGTTTTTGTCATGTCTCTTGACTTTGATTTTTGTGATCATCACTCTCTTGTTCCTTTGGTATCATACTGCCGTTATATGTTAAATGATAGGTCATGTTCGCATGTGTGTGATTTGTAACTGACTTTTGACTTTAACCTTGGAATAGTTTGCATATAGAAATAACAAACTTTAACATTCGGTATATTCGCGTCAACAAAGGGGTATAATAACAGTTCGCGCGGAAACGGTAGATTGTCAGTATTGTATGAATCAATCACCGTTTACAAAATCCGCCTCATAAAAGACAATTCATCTTGTGACCTTGCTATATGACTTATATTAGAAAACATTTACATCTGTTAAGTCTTCTAAATGCTAAAATGAAAGTGTTTATATATGTCACGTGTACTTGAAATACCTCATACCAGAATATATATACAACGCATATAGACCTGTTCAGTCACGTAAATTGTCATTGTGGCATCAGTGTTTCACAAAGGTATCTTATTTTTTGTAGTGTAGATAAGATGCAAACAGAGGAAGCTTTATCAACTCAACTTTATGACTACTTATGTGAAGTTGTGGGGTCAGAGAAAGCCGTCTCTGCAAGACGTTGGTTTTTCAAGGTATACGATGATTGTGTAAACACGGGAGAAGATGGTGACTTAATTATCACAAGCGGAAGTAAAGCAGAGGGATTAAATTTTAGTAGCAGCGATCTAGATATAATGGTTGTTATGGCCAATAAAGTATACTGTCATAAAAGTACACCTAAATCTCATGCATTGTGCTATAATATGGAAAATTCACAACCAGGATTTTGCAGAATAAACCTCTGTGCGTCTCAATTTCCCCCTCAGATGATAGATTTTATATTTCATAGCCTTGGCATTGATGTGGCTTCATTAGAAATGATAGTTACCAACTCGAACATTGAAATAGTCTTATCATGTGAACAACTTAAGCAGTACATGTATTACAGAACCAAAGATCTAAGTGATGAATATTACAAAGAGCATGGTCCTTGTATATCATCTTATGATGATTCGTTAGATATAGCTTATTGTTTTCATTGTCCTGTCTGGCCAACACAGGCATCAAACTGGATAACTAGGCACAGATTATCTGGTTGGCCTTCTGTTGATCTTGTATCAACGATAGTAGGAAAAGGGATATTGTTTGTACCATTAGGAGGGGCAGGTATTGGGTCGTCCAACGAATGGAGAGTATCGTATTCAGTTGGAGAAAAAATATTAATACATTCATTCAATCATATTCAACTTCTCTGCTACGCCATTTTGAAGTATATGCTTAAAGAAATCGTGGAGGAAATTTACGATCTTCAGAATTTGCTCTGTTCATACTTTATGAAAACAGTTCTGTTTTGGGTTATTGAAGAAACTGATATAAATAGATGGACAAAACATAACTTAATATCATGTTTCCGACTATGTCTGAAACGGTTGATGTATTTCGTGAATTACGGTTTTTGTCCAAATTATTTCATGCCAGATAACAACATGTTCAAGAACAAAATTTATGGAAATAATCAAAGGCATTTAAGTTCTTTCCTCGGCGAACTTTACGAAGGGGGAGTAGTTTATATAATTATGAGCTGTAAGTCTCTCAGTGGATTTTTGAATACCAAAACACGTAATGCAAACCCTGGGAAAGACGAACATCGTGCAATATACCCTCTACTTGGATATCTATATGACATATACGAGTTTGATTGGTTAATATCTCCATCTCTTATATTAAAAAGAATATATTTCATGAGGAAGTTTGTTCCAAATTTTGCTCAAGATTTATATTTGATAACAATGGCGGAATGCATTCGGAACTCTTTGATGCGTAACTTCCGCTACAACCTTTGCTTGCGTAATCGACGATTATATAACGACTATAAGTTTTGTCGTATGAATCTATTGCTGTCAACTGCTTGTAACGCGTCTGACTGGCTATATCTTGCAATATTTTTCTATTCTAATCGCCAGATTAACAATGCATTGAACATTATAGAATTTGTTATATCCGAATGTAAACGTGGTAAAGTTGTTCTTAATTACAAAAATGAACCACTGTATAAAGCTCCTAACAATACATTGCTATTATCGTTTGCAAAAACTTATAAGATGGCCTTTACCAAGGCAGTAGTATCAAGCTTTTTAACTAAAACTCCATTTGCTGTTGGGTTTAATGGCGAACTGTTGAGGGGTTTACCTCTAACTAACCTCCAAATGAAAGTTTATTTTCCAGGAAAATGTATTCTACAAAACATTTTTAAAAAATTGTTACTTAGTGTCGGTTTTGAGGGGAATATGGGCTTTTTATGTCCAGTCTGTCTTGCCTTTTACATCCGTTGTGTAAGCTACCATCATCTTGGAGACCAAGTTAGACGACAACATAGCATAAATGATCTAAAATTATTGGTGGATCGCCATCATAGTGAAAATCATTACAATTTTCTATTGTCGTCTTGCATACTCCTAGAACGTGCCTTGGAGATATCTGGTTCTGATTTTGATGTCACCCCTTATATCTCGAAATTGAAAACAGTTCTACAAAATCATCCATAAATTAATTTCTGAATCGATGAGACTTGTAAAATTGTGTTCAAATTGTCGAATAGTTCTGTTCTAAGCGTTAAAAGGCAATTTCTTTTGACATTTCGAGATCTTGATAAAAAGGCAACTGTTGAATAGACACTTGTGTCTCATGTTATTGTACTTTAAGGTAGTAGACCTAGGTTAAATCAGCACGGCGTTTAAAACTGTCATTTTCAATGATGCCTTTCAAGCATTTATGTGAAACAGAATAAAAATCATCTATGTTATTTAAAAGCTTAGTATATATTTGTGAAAATGATCTTAACAAACATACATATGATTTTCTTAGAGTTATGTCCCTTAACCTAGGTATACCTCCTTAATTTCAAATAAAGTAACTGATACATTGTATTTGTAATTTTGTCATAAGAATACTGGTAAACCTTAGATGGTTTTATAGGGTAAGTAGGAACCGAACCATCAGTCTAAAACAAACAATCCAAGGAAAATGGTGAGTTCGGTAAAACAAAGAAACAAAGACATAAAATGAGCAGCACATAAATGAAAAGTAAACAACACGGATCCAATAAAAACCATAGATGGGATCAGGTGCACCGATGGCGTAAGCATCTCCTACGTCTTATAAGACACTCGCCGTTTTGAAAATGTCAACTCCTGTAGTAAAGTCAAACCCGGTAGAGGAAAAAAAAGACTAAAATGGTAAAGAGAAAGACCTGTTTTCATCTGGGAAACAAATATCTCATAGCGGTAAAATATGCCCAAAGATAAGGACCTTCTCGGGTTGTTGTTTTTTTCAAGAATATCAAGAATACAATTTCAAAATATTTTGCTGTATATCACCATTTTGTGCCTTTTCAATAGCTTCAACAAATCATTATCATCATTATTTCATCACATGGTAGACTTCCAGGACGAAAAATTTCAACATTTCATGTCGGTTAAAAGTCAGTGAAAGCATTGACACGCCGAGTACATTGCTATAGACTCAATTTCAATGAAAGCTAGAAACGAAAACAATATCTTGCACCATACCGTCTTATCTTAATATTTGGTTCACCTACTTTTCATGGGAGTTTGGTGTTGTATATTGTTTTACTTAATATTCGATATTTATTGCTTCAGTTATATCACCTTTTTCATGAGTATATCTTCAAAAATGCTGTAAATTATGATAAGGCGTTTTTCCCTGTATCAGGTTAATCTTCAGTAATGCTATTTTTACCCCCTCCCAGAAAAAATATAAAAAATACAAAAATGAGGACGAGGAATCAATTTTCGATTTTTTCACTGTATTGATTTAGCAGTATATAGTGAAGGAAAGATAATTTTAGCATGATGAAGTCAAAGGAAAGATAATTTTGTATTATATTGTCAAAGGGAAGATAATTTTGTATTATATTGTCAAAGGGAAGATAATTTTGTATTATATTGTAAAAGGGAAGATAAATTTGTATTATAATTTTGTATTATATTGTCAAAGGAAATATAATTTTAGTATTATATTGTCAAGGGGAAGATAATTTTAGTATTATATAGTCAAAGGAAAAATAATTTTGTATTATATTGTCAAAGGGAAGATAATTTTTTATTATATTGTCAAAGAGAAGATAATTTTGTATTATATTGTCAAAGGGAAGATAATTTTGTATTATAATTGTGTATTATATTGTCAAAGGAAAGATAACTTTGTATTATATTGTGAAAGGAAAGATAATTATGTATTATAAAGTCAAAGAAAAGATAATTTTGTATTATATTGTCAAAGGAAAAATAATTTTGTATTATATTGTCAAAGGGAAGATAATTTTAGTATTATATTGTCAAAGGGAAGATAATTTTAGTATTATATGGTCAAAGGGAAGATAATTTTGTATTATATTTTCAAAGGGAAGATAATTTTAGCATTATATTGTTGAAGGGAAGATAATTTTAGTATTATATTATCAAAGGGAAGATAATTTTAGTATTATATTGTCAAAGGGAAGATAATTTTAGTATTATATTGTCAAAGGGAAGATAATTTTGTATTATATTATCAAAGGAAAGATAATTTAGTATTATGTAGTCAAAGGAAAGATAATTTTAAAATTATATTGTCAAAGGGAAGATAATTTTAGTATTATATTGTCATAGGGAAGATTATTTTAGTGTTATATTGTCAAAGGGAAGATAATTTTAGTATTATATTGTCAAAGGAAAGATAATTTTGTATTTATATTGTCAAAGGAAAGATAATTTTGTATTATATTGTCAAAGGAAAGATAATTATGTATTATATTGTCAAAGAGAAGATAATTTAGTATTATATTGTCAAACGAAAGATAATTTTAGTATTATATTGTCAAAGGGAAGATAATTTTAGTATTATATTGTCATAGGGAAGATAATTTCAGTGTTATATTGTCAAAGGGAAGATAATTTTAGTATTATATTGTCAAAGGAAAGATAATTATGTATTATATTGCCAAAGGGAAGATAATTTAGTATCATATAGTCAAAGGAAAGATAATTTGAGTATTATATTGTCAAAGGGAAGATAATTTTAGTCTTATATTGTCATAGGGAAGATAATTTCAGTGTTATATTGTCAAAGGAAAGATAATTTTGTACTTGCATTGTCAAAGGAAAGATAATTCTGTACTTATATTGTCAAAGGAAAGATATTCTTTTTATTATTTTGTCAAAGAAAAGATAATTATGTATTATATTCTCAAAGGGAAGATAATTTTGTATTATATTGTCAAAGGGAAGAAAATTTTAGTATTATATTGTCAAAGGAAAGATAATTTTGTATTATATTGTCAAATGGAAGATAATTTTAGTATAATATTGTCAAAGGGAAGATAATTTTGTATTATATTGTCAAAGGGAAGACAATTTTGTATTATAATTGTGTAATATATTGTCAAAGGAAAGATAATTTTCTATTATATTGTCAAAGGAAAGATAATTATGCATTATAAAGTCAAAGGGAAGATTATTTTAGTATTATATTGTCAAAGGGAAGACAATTTTAGTATTATATTATCAAAGGGAAGATAATTTTAGTATTACATTGTCAAAGTGAAGATAATTTTAGTATGATATTGTCAAAGGGAAGATAATTTTAGTATTATATTGTCAAAGGGAAGATAATTTTGTATTATATTGTCAAAGGGAAGATAATTTCAGTATTATATGATAAAAGAAAAGATAATTTTTATTTCAATATCAAATTTTATCACAATGGATTCTTATTGTAATCAGTGTCAGTTCTTTGGATGTCAATATCGACAGCTTATGACTGTTTACTTAAAAAGACATTTGAAAGAACAAAAACAAAATGTCAAAATGTAATAAATGTTGTTGTTTTTTTTTCTTCTTCTTCAATGTTGTCAAAGGTGACAGATGATAGAACTATTAAGTGCAACAAAATTTATATCACTAATACCTACATTTATTCCAAAATTACACCTGATGTAAGTAATCTGCATTCTATTTTGTAAATAGCCATGATATTTTTGGCAAATAACCTTCACTGAAACGCTTGTTGTTGTATTTGTCCCAGGGTATTCGGAACACAAAGTTGATGACCTCCATTTTTCTTTTTTTTTGAAAGTATATCAAAAGAGATTTCTTTTAAATAAAATAGAAAGAAATCTATGGACCGGTTTCAAAGAAATCACCAAAATACCTGTTTTTTCCTACATATTCACTAGACATATTTGATAATTTCAATACAAGATATTTAAAAAAAGACACGGTGACCCCCTTTTTATATTTTTTATTCTAATGCCAATCCCTTTGAAAAAAAATTGAAGTACCCATTTACCTTAAGGGTCATTTAATTGTGTCTTTGCTACCAGAGTCTTTTCTTTGTCAGGATATAATTAATCATCACTATGTAAATCTGTTTGAAATAAAAAAAAATAAAAAAGGTAATTCATTATTTCATTTTCAGAAAAAAAAATTAAGAGCTGTAATCTATGAAAATAAATCGAAATTAAACCTGTATGCATTCTGCATCAGTGGGGATTGTGGATTATGTCATTTCGAAAAGATCTTTACTATGAACAATACTGGAGTTATATCGAAAATAACCTTATTCGGGTTATTGGATGTGGTTTGTTTTCATTGATTTATTCACTTTTTTACTTTTTGGGGCCATTTAGGGCTTGCTATATGGTGTGAGGTTCCTCACTGTGTTGAAGACCGTACGGTGACCCTTAGATGCTTTGTTTTGGGTCGTTTAAAACTTGGAGATGAGATGTTGTCTCCTTGACATTTACCTCATTTCCTTTCTTTTTCATATTTATTCGTAACATTCCTCTATTCCAGTATTCTGAACACATGAGATACCTTAGGGTATGATGTTATATATAATACTAAAGGAACTGTCACGCTATAACGTTCTAGCCAACGTGTGCCGACGCAAATTTAATTTTTGTGAGAACGTTGGCACAATCAGAAGAAATAGTAGAAATTCTTTTGTTAAACGCATTAATAACGTCAGACTAACCACCTACAACACACGAAAAACCTATCCATAACATTTCCTTCCGTAAATGGTTGTTTACAGTCACTGTGGTAGACGACCCACCGATGCACGCGACCTCATCTTCTATGGGTAATTGACCAAGCATAAGTGTTCATTTTTTATACAACAATCGTAACCATGACACTTGACGTCACCATGTAAGATTCACTAAAATGCCGACGACGTTGCTAGCACAGTACAGGTTTGCAGCTATTTCTTGTCGTATTTTAAGGAGGAAATAGGACTTTTTAGGATGAACTGTTGAAATTGAAAATTTTTATAGTTTTTGCGTGTGGTTTTCAATTTTCACTGGATTTATTTTCCTTTGGCCACAAAATTTCAGTCTTTCAATTTTTTATTGTGCTGCAAACTAGTGTTAATTGATATATCTACGTAACAACTAAACGTTGTTGCAACATTCAAAATCGACATTATTGCAAGTAGTCCCGACAAAATATTCATTCGGTTAGTAAAATGATTAAATACTACAAAACATGTTTTATCTAGCTGAAAATTGCGCGTAAACTTCATCCTGTTCATTAGCAGAAACATACACATCATATTCCCATTTTATGTTTAATTTTGGAACAAGTAATCGTCTCTTTATCATAAGGAAATAAAATCGGAAGTACTTGTATAGGAACATAGCAATAAGTAAGAGAACTTTTAGTTAAACAACGATGGAAGCTAATGGCGGTTGGTTTAAATCAAATCTGATAGTGATATCCTCTATCAAGGTATTGTTATAATTTGAACAGTGCAATTGATATTCCTCCGATGCATTTATAATCCTTCGCAATTCTCCGATCCAATTATTTTCACAGGTGCAAGGAATTCCGCTATTTCCAATTCGGAGCACGTCCTGAGGCATTTTGTTAACGGTTTCGGCAGTGTTTAAAGTTTATGATTGTATATTCTGATTTCAGAAATTTTCTTTAAAATGCTGAAGGTAAGATGGAGTTTTTTGACTGGATTTGCTGACAAGTTCAAAATTTAAACACGTGAAAAATATTCTTTCCGGGAATCGGTTACATTGTTGATAAGAGCAATCAACAGCTACTAGATTTTGTGACGGTTGAGATGTACATTTCCATCGACAGATCTTGCCTGGACTGTGGCATTATTCTTAACAACACTCACCATAAGGTCTCGCAATTCATCCTTATGATTTGATGCATAAATGTCGAACATGGATTTATTTACTTAGCATTTATTTACTTAGCATACTTTAAGGAGATCCGCCAAAACGGCTAAAAGTTGTCTTTTTCCAATAATGGCCTGAAAACGCACACACTTGAGGGCAAGAGTTCTGCTTCCTCGCAATTACAGGTCAAGGAAGCACCTTTGTATGTGTGTGTTCCACAAGGTATATTTTTGAAAAAATCTTAATTGATTCTACATTTTTCATTATTGGAACAAATCACAGACTTGAAATTATCACCCCTGACACATCGATATCATTGCACATTTCAGGTGACTTTTTTCCAAGTTAAAATTCCAATTAATTTGTTCTTATTGTTAACGAAGCTAACGCCACACATGATTTTATTCCTTCCAACGAAGTTAGAAGCATCGACCTGTTGAAGTTTATTTGAAACAAAATCAAAATCGAGTACACCATTACTTGACAGAACGTTTAAATCAATGTCCTTTATAAGATTCTGTGAAAGATCTATCTTAACGTAATTTATCCATACATGTACCTATAAACGTTTTATTAGATGCAAATGTGATTTTATTGTGTTTCATGATTAAAGTATCTAAATATTCAAAGCAAGAAATATTGCTATTTTTTTTTAATTTGTTACCAGTGACATCGACATGTACGATGTTAAAATCACAAGCATTCTCCGGAAATTGGCGCAATTTTCCGAAAAATATAGGTAAAATTGAAAAAACTGTTGTACCTATATCGTAAACTTTTAATCGCCTCTCGTGTGGATGTAATATTTCAACAGCTAGTGATTTGTATGAAAGGATAGATTTCGGCAGTTCCCATTGTGGTATCGCACTGCATGCACAACAATAATTGGCTCCCATTTTCGGTCTTGAGAAAAATTTTTATTATGTGGGCACCACAAATTTTTGACACCACAGGAGTCCAGTATTTAAATTCTCCTTTTGCAATGCTCCAATAAGTAAGAATGACAAAAATCCGAATGGCTTCAATAACTTCATATTCAATAAAGTGTCTTTGGTTAAGGTAGTTCACATTTTGGAATTTATGTCAGATTTCGGATGTGCTTCTTCCATGGCCTTAAGAATGCCCAACTTTTCATTCATAAATGTCTTCTATGGGTCAAAATAGGACACCTGACAAGTTCTTAATAATTTTTTTTAACTTCTAAGCTTTAAATCAAAATAGTCCTGGTAGTAAATTAAGGGAAAATCCAGATAAATGCATTTTTAATGTCTTCTATCTCCGTTGAAAGTAGACAGACTTATTTATTTTTCTTTTTACCATTCCATTATGTCTACAAATCTCAATCAATTAAAATAGGTTTGAATAAATCCTTGATATAAACAACTTCAGGAATGATCCTCCTTAAAACTATTAAGTGGTATTCAATCTGGTGAAAAACCATGATTATTTAGAATGTACACGTCAGAATCTTTAAAACGAATATAGCAGTTCAATTTTGATTTGCCTTTAATGCAGAAAATGTTAACTTCCGTCTCAAAACAAAATACATATGGTTGATCATACAGTATGTTTTGAATTTAAAATTACACAAAATGTAGTCCTCAGACAACAATAGGATATTTACAACAGAGAATACAAAAAAAAATAAAATAACAAGGATGACGGTCTTGCTGATATTTGTCTAATAGCCGTTATATATCAGATAATTAAACTAGATCAAGTACAATGTAGTGTCAAATGAATTTAAATTTGCATAACAAAGATACAAAGATAACCTATATACAGGCATTTATATATTTATACACTATATGTTGTATCTATCTACTAGCTTAGAACTCTAGCGCTGTTTGTGGGCATCGGGTGACAGTCATTGTAAGATCTCTTTGCCAGTTAATTTTATGTTTTTGTAACGATCTCGCATCCATGGACTAAATAAGACACAGGTATAAAATTGTTCGACAATTAGAAATGAATTCCGCCCAAACTGGTGCAATGGACCGTCTTGAACTTCTTACGTATGGGGTATGAGCACAGCTCATTGTTGAAGCCTCATGGTGAATTCAAGATGAAGAACAACAATAAAAGCGTTGTTACATTGCTTGGTTTACAATGTATTTGTAGAGACTTTGTCTCATGTATATTTACTCCATATTTCCACTTATTTATAGATATTAACAGATCATCTTCTGAGCGCTGGCTGGCCAGCCTCTATGTTCAGCTCCTCACATTTCTCAATGTCGTAGTCCCGTTCCAATTTCAAGGTTATTTTCATAGTTCGTAATATAAATTTTTATCTTTCCAAAAATTGTCAAATATTTTACGAAATGATATGGAGTAAATGAACATAAGACGACAACACATATGTTAACTCCAACTGCAATAATTTTAATGAGCTGTATGGCCATTTCGGAAATTAATTCCTCATCAGCAGCACTAGATCCCGAACAAAGGAAATCCATATTTTAAAAAATGGTTTAAAATGCATAAAACCAAACGAAATCCGAATAATCAGTAATATCAAATATAGCTAAGGACAAAACTACGGTGGAGGGAGTTAATCCTTCGGTTTTAGAAGTTAGAATTTAGATTTAGATAATAGTAAATGAACAAAGTGTACACATGAGTATAATCTTATGTACAAGTACACCATACCAAAGCAAAATAAAGAGCATACATCTCTACCACGGGGAATTGTTTTACCAACTCCACACTGCAACAAAAGTCTGTGTTCGAATATTCTGTCATTTTTGTGCTTATCACATTTTCTGGTAAGTTGTTTGAAGTGTTATTTACCCTGTAAGTGTAAAATATTTTCTAAGGACATTTCTTTGTCGTTTCTGGATTATTTTTTTTACCATTTTCCTCTTATTTTTCCACTTGTAACAGTTTCAAATAATGGTGGTGATGCTGATTCTAACATGGCTCTAGATAATCGTCAACCAGTATAATACTCGATAACCGTATAATTTGCACATGCGCAAATGGTGTCGGAACAAGAGTAAAATGGAAGAAAAACAACCACGTTTTTTATTTTGTTTGTCTTAGTTTGTGAACGCTAACGCTCAGGGTTAAATTCGAATATAAAGGCCCAGCCCATGGTTAAATTTCCAATAACCATATACCTGCCATGAATTATTTCTTAAATCATATATATCCTGTCGCGCCACTTTCTACCATATGTCAACGTCAGTATTTTTAACTTTTTCAATCTGTCTATGTAAGTAAGATAAATAAAGCCTTGATATAACTTGGTTGCTCGTTTTCTAACATTTTCAACTGATGTAACATGTCTTTTTTTTCTTTTATGGACAACAGACGGATTTTGCATAGTCAAGATGAGGACTGACCAAGTTTTTTCGTCTAGGAAAGTGAAGGTTCGTCTTATAAGTCCCATAATGCTGTTTGCTTTGTAATTTTTTTCATTAATATGATCTCCAATTGACAGTTGATCGTCTAAATCATCACCAATATCTTTTTCCTTTTCATAATTATGCAGCTCAGTGTATATTATTTGTGCGTATATTTCGGGATAGTTCTTCTGTCTACTGACAACACTTAACATTTATTCAGATGTAATCTAAGCAACTATTTATTTGACCAATTTTTTTAGTTCTCTTGCATTTTTTCGATATCCTCTGATGATTAAATCTCTCAAGACATTTAGTGTCGAGATTATTTGGTAGATCGTCAATATAGACTACAAATAGTATTGGTCCTTACAGACCTTCTTGTGGTATTCCACTTGAAGGCTAATGCATGCTATCAGAGATAGAGATAGAGAAAGAGGAGGTTTTGGTACCAATTAACCGGTTTAACCTTACCGCTAGCTCTTCCTAGTGCCGGTACCAAGCCCGGCTATCCCGAGTTCCTGTCGTTGTCTACGTTTGTCTTTTGTCTTTTTATTGTTTCTCTTGTGCAATTTTCTGGTAGATTTTGGCATGTAATAATTGTAATTGTCAGTCATTGTAAGTTTTTTATGTTATCTTTGCT
The DNA here is from genome assembly GCA_002080025.1 of Modiolus philippinarum. Taxonomy (NCBI): domain Eukaryota; kingdom Metazoa; phylum Mollusca; class Bivalvia; order Mytilida; family Modiolidae; genus Modiolus; species Modiolus philippinarum. The sequence goes on along the minus strand of MJUU01044589.1, from coordinate 60,888 downwards.
ATATTAATGATATCAGGAAACTTTTACCCTGCCGACGCATCCTTTCTAAATTCCGAGGAAGTTTAAGTGGACGTGTCAATGTAGTTTCTTATGCTTGTATCGATTGAATTGATTGATCGGCTCAATCGTCAGTACACTTCTTTGTAAATAACAAAACACCAGAATTACTGTTAATTTAGCTTCTGCATATGCGCATTTCGACAACTTATTTTTCTTCCGTACAGATCAAATCAAAAATAATTGGACATCGCTGTAAATGATAAAGACTCAAGCAAATCTGTAAGAGTTATACAGTAAATGACTGGTTTGATTATGCTTTCTAGTTCCTTGACAAAATAAGCTATGAAAATTAATAATGATTTAGAGATACATAAAAAATGTATGGATAAAATGGTTAAAGAATTATTACATAATTGTTAGCATGTGAAGAATTTACTTCAATGATAGATTTTTTTACAGCTTTTAAATTTGTAGAGTTTAGTTCGTCTATCAGATCTTCAAAACCAAACAAATGTAAGAGATAGAACGATATGCTAAACAGATCAGGTAATTTCGTCCAGCCAAAAATAAATTTTGGATCTGTTAGCAAAAATCAAGTATTGAAGTTGTCGACATACATGGGTTGCGATATAGTTGCATGAATTGTTCGTACAGCGATTCTGTAAAAAGAGCGAAATTACTGTCTTAAAAACTTGTACATCAAGGGTATCTTCAGTCACTGTTGCAATTGTCACTACAAAAGTCGTCACCATGATATGGCAGACAGTTACAATGTTTCTATTTCTCAAATGACTATAGATATTTTAGGTAGATCCAGAGTTTATCATCGGACTGACAAAACCCCGGACTTTTCACACTGGCGGTGTTACGGGTGCCACAGGAGGAGCAGATCATGGTTACCCTTTCGGAGAACCTGTTGATACTTAAGTTTTTGTGGGGTTCACACTGCAAGTGCTTTAGTTATGTGGCGTTCTTGTTCATTTTTGATTTATTTGTTTTGTCTTTGTCATACTGTCTCAATTCGTGTTGGATATGAATTGCTGTGATTTTGGATTTATGATTTTAAACGGTTTTTATACGTTGTAGTGTTATAATTGGTTTTTTGGGTACTTATTCAGAATATTTGATTAAATAAGCCAACCAAACATTTTATAAAATGAGGGAATTCTTGAATAATGCTGAGAAAAGGCAAAATTTTGTAGACTTTTTTTTTTCTTTTTTTTTTTTTTTTTTTTTTCTCGATATTTAACATTTGAAAATGACTTGTATACTAACGAGCACTACATGTATTGTGTAAAATGGTTAATTACAATAGATATGAAAATATTTGATTGGACACGAAGCACACGACTTCTGTTTCAATCAAAAACCCTTAAATAAATTAATGACAAAACATTCTACAATTTTAAAACTTTTTGGCAATGTTTTGTCATTATTTCTAGAACCTTGGAATCTTTATTTCTTTTAGTTTTTATATTTTTATTTATTTATTTTATTTTTTGTATTGTATTATTATTATTATTATTATTGCAAAATGACCATTAATCTATTAAATGCAACCATTTTACTACATGGAAACAATCTGACAATGAGGTTTCGGCAAATTGACCAAAAAAGGATATACTAGTAAGTTGGCCAGAAAAGGCTCTTACCTTTTTTTCTAATACTTGAATAATCATTTCTGTTTACTGTCTACAATCAGTAACTGACGGCAGATGATTTACACTAAATTAAAAAAAACAACAACAAATTAATGGCAACAAAGAAGTGACATAAAAAGAGACAGCAAAACATAGAATGACGACGCAAGAAACAGAAATGAACAACTTAATACCGAAGTTACTGTGAATTTATTTTCTGCATATGCGCATTTCGACAACTTATGTCTCTCCAGTGCAGATAAAATCTAACCGTTTGGAAGACCATTAACCCACAGATGTTTAAAAACTTCTAGAGAAAAAAATTACCCATTTGATCTAAATGTATTACCAAAATCAGCTAAGGACAGAGATTTGCATGAGGGAGATACTTCTTAGTTTCAATGAAATGTACAAAAATTTAGATATTGCAAGTTTTCAAAAATTATTGGCTTTCGAGTCAGCACCGAAGAACTGACTAAAGGGCTGGATAATACCCTCGGGGACCAGCAGTTCCCCAGCAGAGGCATCGACCCAGTGGTAAAAAATAACTTAATACCGAGGTAACTTTGAATTTTTATTCTGTATATGCACATTTCGACAACTTATGTCTCTTCAGTGCAGATAAAATCTTAACGTTTGGAAGACCATTAACCCAAAGATGTTCAATAACTGATAGAAAAAAATTACAAATTTGATCTAAATGTATAGCAAAAATCAGCTAAGGACAGAGCTTTGAATGAGGGAGATACTCAACAAAATTTACAAAAATTTAGATATTGCAAGGTTTCAAAAATAATTGGCTTTCGGGTCAGCACTGACGTACTAATACATCGGCAAATGAATACCGAAGCAAGAATGAGGAAAGGTGAAATTCTAAAATCATAAATCCAAAATCACTGCAAGTCACAGCATCACAAATTGAGATAGTATGACAAAGACAAAATAAATAAACAAATATGAACAAGAACACCACAAAACTAAAGCACTAGCAGTGTGAATCCCAATAAAAACTGAGGTATCATCAGGTGCTCCGGAAAGGTAAGCATGATCTGCTCCACGCGTGGCACCCGTCACACTGCCAGTGAAAAGTCCGGTTTTGTCACAGTTGGTGTTGGTCAGTCCGGTAACAAACTCTTGATCTACTCAAAGATATCTGTTCTCATTTGTGAAACAGAAACATTGTAATGGTCTGTCAAATCGTGGTGACGACCGTAAAACTTCTGTAGTGACAATTGCAACAGTGACTGAACATAACCTTGATGTATAACTTTTTGAGACAGTAATTTTGCTCTGTTCACAAAATTGCTGTACAAACTACAGACACGGCAATAGCGAATGAGTTGTGAAATGTACACGCCATATGCCGGAGAAGTGGGAATATTACTGCTCAAAAACGGGAAGTTCACCATTGGAAAGTCGAAATCATCACGCTTGTCGTAAAGGTTTGTTTTCAGACGTCCACAGTTGTCAATGTAGAGGTTTAGGTCCAGGTATGATGCTGATGATTGTGTATCAGTGGTCTCTTTAATTTCGAGTTCATTTGGGTATATAAGATGAAGGTTATCCTTAATTTGAGGATTGTTCAATGAAAGAACATCATCTATATAACGGAAACTGAAATTAAAGGATTTGGCTAGCTTATTCTGTTATTGTCTTTTCTCTGTCCTAGCCCTAGTATGAACCTGGCTTCATATGAATAAAGAAACAAATCTGCTAAAAGTGGCGCACAATTAGTCCCCGTAGGTATCCCTATTGTCTGCTAGAAAACTTTTCCTCCAAATTCTACAAATATGTTATCAATCAAGAATTCCATCATTGCAATGACATCCTCCTCTGTATACTTTTTTGTGTGAAAAAGTGTGATGTTTAACAAAAGAGGCCCATCTTTATCGATCACTAAATATGAATATCTTCTTTCACCCTTTTTTAGTACAGAAAGACTGATGTATCAAATCCCGGAGTACTGACTTTAGCTTATCGTGTGGAAGAGTAGTAAAGAGAGTAGAAAAATCAAATGTTTTGGTACTGTTGACTGTTGCAGTGGTTGAGTTCAGTTGAAGATAAGTCTTTTGAGTTTTTGAGAATCCACATCTGATTCACTCCACTTGTTGAGTATACCTTATCACTATATATCTTGAGGCCATCTTTGACTACAGTAAGTAATGAAGTGAGGAGCTTAGAAAGGGGTTTTGTTGTGCATTTGGCAGACCTAGCAATGTTTCTCTATTTGTAAGGGTATTTATATAATTTAGATACCCAGTAGATACAAGGCAGGTTGTTGTTCTCTTCACTCAAACTGATACCAAGGAAGACAATACTGATTTGCGATTGTTACGTTTGCCCTCCCTTGGTATGGTGGAGAGTTTGTATGTGGGGTTGCCAAATGAATTGTCAATACCCATCTCCTTCATTAAGCAGTCAATGTAGTATCTTTTGCATCTAAATGTAATGTTATTTTGCGCCTTGTCAGCTGGTACGATGACATACATGTAATCGTCATGGAGGAAGGACAATGTTTTTTTTTTCAACCTCGGGATCATGAAATATGCTTTTTAATTACGGCTCATGCTTGTCTTAAGGGGCCTCATTCGAGCTACAATTAATGACTTTATAGACCTTATCCAGTCAGACAGTGTTTCAACTTTTTCCTTCTCTCTTTTAGCCTATTGTTTGGCGTATTCCTCAACTGCGCATGCGTCCATTAATATTTAAAGTTATGTTTCCAATTGATGGGTTCGGGTTCACGATATTTTGGAACTTTTGTGAAGATATCACGAAGTTTCTTATTGCTTACGATGTTGAGGTCCACTGTAATAACGTGACCAGCAGGAACGTACATAAATGGGGAAGAGGGACAAAAACAACTAGATGTTGTCGGAAACGACAGCTATCCCCGCACTCCCTGTTTGACACAGAAATAGTTGTTATACACCCTTGGCAAATTTTTTTCATTTTTTTTTAATCTACCTATTGATAGTCATTAGTGTTACTTAAAGAATTCTAGGATATATGGTTGCTAGGTAGAATTCCAAAAAATAAGTGGTCTTTGAGACTTTCAGGAAATTTACCAAGATTGAAATCAATATTTTTGAAATCCAGTTGACGAAAATGTTTTTCCTAAACTAAATAAACAATTTAAGTATGGTTGCTAGGTATAATTCCAAAAAATAAGTGGTCTTTGAGACTTTCAGGAAATTTACCAAAATTGGAATCAAATATTTTTGAAATCCAATTCATGAAAATGTTCGACCTAAACTACACAAACATTTTAAGTATAGTTGCTAGGTAGAATTCCGAAAAAATGGTTTTTGAGACTTTCAGGAAATTTACCAAAGTTAGAATCAAACATTTTTGAAATCCAATTGATTAAATGTTCATCCTAAACTACACAAACATTTTAAGTATGGTTGCTAGGTAGAATTCCAAAAAAATAAGTGGTCTTTGAGACTTTCAGAAATTTACCAAAATTGTAATCAAATATTTTTGAAATCCAATTCATGAAAATGTTCGACCTAAACTACACAAACATTTTAAGTATAGTTGCTAGGTAGAATTCCTAAAAAAGTGATTTTTGAGACTTTCAGGAAATTTACCAAAGTTGTAATCAAACATTTTTGAAATCCAATTGATTAAATGTTCATCCTAAACTACACAGACATTTTAAGTATGGTTGCTAGGTAGAATTCCAAAAAAATAAGTGATCTTTGAGACTTTCAGGAAATTTACCAAAATTGGAATCAAATATTTTTGAAATCCAATTCATGAAAATGTT